>PVIC010021675.1:0-11900 GCA_004025085.1 Thryonomys swinderianus
TGATTTAGTTCAACTTTATTGCATGGAGTCTCTATGTCTGCCTACATATAGATGCTCTATATCTAACAACAAGATTTAGCTTCTTCCTTCCCAATTTCTTTCCCCTCACCTAATTGCTGTAGCAAGTACCTCCAGGACTATGGTGCACAGAAGTGAGAATTTCATACCTAGTCTAGCCCTTGAAGCAAAAGATTTTACCTTCTTATCACTGATTGTGAGTTACGGGCTTGATATATTTGACCTGTATTTTGTTAAGATACATGCCTCTACGCAAAATTTGTTAGTCATTTTTATATCATGAATAAATGTTGAATTTTTTTCAAATGGTTTTCTACATCTACTGACATGATCGTACGGTTTTATAATTTATTATGTTAATATCTTATTTGTAAATCAAGATCTTATCCATGTGCATCTTGTTTGTGAATTTGACCATATTGAAATATTGCTATCCTTGGTTGTGATGCGTGATCGTCAATGGGCCATTGAATTAAATGTATCAGTGTTCTGCTGAAAATTTTCTCATCCCTTGTCATCAGGAATATAAGTGTGCAGTCTTTTTTTCTTGCCTGATTTTGTCACCGAGGTAATTCTGGCCTAATAAATCAAGTTTGGAAATACCCTCTGCAATTTTGAGGAAGAGTCTTGGAGTGATTTAGATTCAATGTTTAATAAAATGCATCAGTCAAACCACCATGGTTGAGACTTTTTATTACTTATTTAATGTCTTTAATTATTATTAGTCTGTCCAGATTTTCTGTGTCTTTTTGATTCATACATTCATGTTTCTGAATTAATATTGTGTTACTTTTCTCTCGCTGCCGAGGAAAAATACCTGACACTCAAAGCTG
Source organism: Thryonomys swinderianus (assembly GCA_004025085.1). Classification (NCBI taxonomy): domain Eukaryota; kingdom Metazoa; phylum Chordata; class Mammalia; order Rodentia; family Thryonomyidae; genus Thryonomys; species Thryonomys swinderianus. The sequence goes on from PVIC010021675.1 coordinate 852, forward strand.
GAGGGGAAGGGGTTTATTTGACTTACAGTTGACAGAGGATTCACCAGTCACCTCTGAGGTTGGGAGGGCAAACAAGGGCCCTAGAGGGTGAACAGCACGGTGTGCACAAGGCAGCAGAGGTGACAGAGGAGAGCTTAAGAGCGTCTGGCCTCTCACCTCATTCACACTCCTGGGGTTGGGGTCGCAACAATCTGACCACTCATGTGTGGGGTCTCGTGACCACGCACCCTTCGCTCCATCATCACACATTCTGGATTCAGCTTCCTCTGAAGAAGAAAGTCCCACCTCATCTGCACGAGGCTCCGGGGAGACATCTAAACATGAACCATAGCAAGTATTCTATTTCATATTCAAAGAGAGAAAACAGGATTTCTTTTTGCTTATTTTGGAGCTATAGGAAATTCCGAGCCATACAGTTTTGTTTTATAATTGCATCAAGGTGTAAGTAAAGTAAATAAAATACACGCGGACTTTATAATTTGATCATAAGTATTTTCAGATATTTAATTATATACCTGTGAACCCTCACTGCAATCAGGAAAAACAACTTTTCAATCACCTACAGAGGTCTTCATGTTCCCTTGCCTGTGACTATAGCACTCTGGGAGGCAGAGACAGGAAAAGCACAAGTTAGCCATCTGAGCCCAGCACAGGCAACTTAGTAACAATTAAAAAAGAAGAAGGAGGAGGAGGAGGAGAAAAAGAGGAAGGAGGAGGAGGAGGAAGAGAAGAAAAGGAGGAAGGAGGAGGAAGAAGAAAAAGAGGGAGAAGAGGAGGAAAGTAAGGAGCAGAAGGAGGAAGAAAAAGAGGAAGAGGAGGGAAAAGTGGAGGAATAGAAAGAAGAAGAACAGGAGAGAGGAGGGAGGAGGGAGGAGGGAGGAGGGAGGAGGAGAAGGGAAACGAAAATAGAAGAAAAAGCTTATCAGTTTTTGCTATGCACGCCCCTGGCTAATGAAGCACTGCTGGAGTCCTGTGACAAGGCCAAATAATTTCTCCCCAGTTCTGTGGTCACCGAAGTCGAGTGGACCTTCAGCACTGCCTGCAGCTGCACTGCAGTCCCCTGAGCGTCTCCTCCCCTTCCCACTCTCCGCACTGACGAGCACAGGAGACCTTTTTTGTCACCAGTACTGAGGATGGAGCCCAGGGCCTCACACACGCCAAGCAGGGGCTCTCCCCCGAGCACCTCCCCAGCCCAGGCGGGGCGTTCTTAATCCAAAATTCCTAAAACTGGAAATCCCCCAATACAAAACTTTTTGAGTATTGGCATTATGCCATGAGTAGAAAATCATGAAACTATTCCGTGCACAAAGTTATTGAAAATGATATATAAAATTACCTTAAGGGTATAACATATAAGATACCAGAAACATAAATACATTTTGTATCAAGATATAGGTTCCATTCAGGAGATACTCAAAGAAAAGTTTTCTCGTGCCCTTTGGTAATTTATGCCTCCCTTCACCCCTGGCCCTTCCACAGTTGTTGATTTTATTTTTAAAATTTTTTAAAACAAGGTCTTGCTCTGTAGTTCAGGGTGGCCTTGCACTCGCTATGTAGTCCACGATAGCCTTGAGCCCAGGGCAGTCCTCCCGCCTCAGCCTCACGAGTGCTGGGATTACGGGTGTGAGCCACCGCACCTGGCTGTTGATTTTGTTGTTCCTTCTGTCACTGTATGAAGCTACGGTTTCTTTTCTATTGAGTATATTCATTGGAATTAAAAACCAAGTCATACATGTATAAGGAATGATTAAAAAAAACTATGGTGTGTGTTTAAATTTTAAAGTGTACTATAGTAAAAGGGGTATGATCAAACTACAATGAGTGCTGCCTGCCGAGTGCCAGCCGAGTGCCATCCAACGGACAAGGGGCTCATAGAAGCACTGCAGTGTATTCTCACTCACCCTCTTCACCCAATCTTGGCTTGTATGTTCATGTACAAAATTGTCAAAATGTTCCAAAATTGTTCCACTCTTCTGCAGCATCTTGTGCAGTAAAGAGACTCAGTAGACCCACACGTTTACCCATACTTGGTATTGCCAGTTTTTAAAATTTGGAGCACATTCAAATGTGTAAGTTGTGGTCCGTCTCTGGGTTTTTGTAAATGGGAATCTACCATAACTCCTGGTTTTGGGAAATGCCCTATTGTCCTCATGTCTAAGTAGACCCCAAGAGGGAGGGAGGTGTTGTGAGACTGTATTTCCTCACTTCAAATGCCTCTGAGATATTTACACGGGCAGTCCATATCTAAGGGAGTCAAATTGTATGCAGTCATACATGCTTTTCTCCATTCTAAATTTTGTCTATCGTAGACATGTTTTTTTTTATTAGAATGGCTGCTCACTCATTTTGATACGGGTTATATGAGATGGAGACTATGAGCACAGCCTCCCAGTCAATGCACATACCAGAGATCACTAACATAATAACTCTTCATAAGCCACATCCCTGGCTTTCAGAAAGCTCTCTCAATACAGCCCTCAGGCAGCCACTGACAAATCAGTGCTGAGACGGGAGAACTGTGTTTCCTTCTCTACTTTTGGTTAATGGCCAAAACTTTCCTGGTAATTTGTATCTTCCAAATTATTACAAACAACTTTGCATTCACTCTGCTGGTGGAGAAGGCAATAAAACACTGTTGTACTTGTCTAGAGCAATGCGTATTCCAATGCTTTCAAGGTTTTCTAAGCATTGTTTTCAGTCACAGAGAAATTAACTGAACTGAACATATGTAAGTAAAGAAAATGTACATTTGGATAAAAACAAAGATTCCTTTTAGCCTGCAAATATTTCTGCCTAGTCTGCTTAATTTTTTAAAGTGCAGATCTGGAATCAATTTAGTAAATCTATTGCATGTAAATTATAATTAACTTTGGACAGAAATCATTTGTTTTCTTTAAAAAGAGGTAGATAAATTTAAAGACAAGGAAATCATGTTTAAATCTTAACCTCAAAGTTAAGTGAGGCAGAAACGGACCCAAAATTATGCCAACTATAAATACACATGAGGCCGTTTAAATTGCTGGTACTGTCCACAATGCTACATTGTTATTTCACAGTAACACAGTCTTACATATTTATGGCTTTGGCTACTCAGACATTTTTCTGAATATGATCATTTTAATTCAATCTGCCCACCATATAAAACTGAGATGAATTAGAATTTATATACCACAAGCACCATCCTTGAAAATGCGTATCAAATTTAATCAAAGTATGCTAACATATTAATGAAATTTCTCAAATAAAAATAACATCTCCATGGAATAGCATGTCTGATCTGAGGCAGAAAAAAAATGTGGTGTTTTGGAATGTGTACCCCACTGAAAATCCCTCTTGAAGGGAGCTTCTACTGCTCACAGCTTTTGTTTATTTAACAAAGAACCCTATACTCAACCTCTCCAGCCCATCAATGGCTAGAGAGGGGTCAACAATTTTCAACCATTATAAGATGTCACTAAAAAAAAAAAATCTAGCAGCAGAATATTAGAACAAATGCAGAGATGACTGGTCTAAAATGTAAAATAAAAAGAGAAAGCCCTTGTGCATAAGAAGGAATCAGAGATGGGAGGTTTTTAAGAACATCCCTCCGGGATGAGGTTTAGAAAAAATATGCCTGTGCAGAACACCACCTGCCTGCTGGACTGTGGACTGGGCTCAGGGCATTGGTTTCCCCTGGCACCTCAACGGACTGAGTGTGAAGTGCTCCAAGAAAGTGGCCGTGGGACCATCATTCCGGTCAAGCTTTGCTTTCTTCCCTTGTCTGTCCTATTTTCATAGATACAGAACCTGGCCAGGAGGAGGAATATATGTCAAAGATTCTTTCCCTCTCTTCTGGACCTCAGCGGCCTGCTTTTCTCTCAACACCTCCCGATCAGATGTCCACTTCCTGCTGGGCACAGGGTATGACCTGGAATCCCGTCTACTAGCTCACAAGTGTGAGGCAGTCTGGGCAACCCCATTAAAGCCTGTCTTGAAGAGTCAGGACTATAACCAATGTGAAGGCTCTGGACTCAATTCTTATGTATTTAAAAAAAAAAAAGGCCTACATTTTCCCATGCACTCTTTGTCATTTTCAAGTATTTCTTAAATTTTTAGTTGATTAGTACATGTGTGTAGTACATAATGTTTATATTCCTCATGGGAATTTCGCACGCATACACAACGCATCTTAATTTCTGTTTTCATCCTCCTTCCCTTCCTCCATCCCACGATCTCCCCTTTTATTTTTGCACACATTGGCAGTACATAATGTTTACACTCCTCACATGGAGTTGTACATGTACATAACACATCCCTTATCCTTTCACTCTTTTCAGTCTGCCTAAATGTATCATTAAACCTATTTCATCGGAACCTGCTCAGCACTACATCTTTATATAGCTGATCTATCTCTCTCCTTCCTCAGTTTAGGATTTCAAAAGACTGGAATAAATTTACATTTTCCCACTTCTCATTTGTCCCTCAGCCAACCGCAAGCTCCTTACGCCCTCACTGCATGAAGCTCCCCTCACTGTAACCCTGACCATCAAATCGCCAAGCTCAGCAACATCTCCGAAAGCCTGAGCACAGATGTCCTCATCGACCCCACCTCATTCACTCCCTTCGTTTTCTACTCTACCCCTCCCTCGGAGGAACTGACTTACACAAGCTACAGCAGCGGCTCCTCTGCGCTTCTGAATCCAGTGGGTTTATCACTTCGTGCCCACCTATGGCAGGAGGCCTCTCCTGCAAAAAGCTCCCCTTTGCTGTGCTGCCTCTCAGCCACACCATGTGAAGGAGCAGAGGTTCCCTGGCCGAAATCTGACTGAGTCAAGTCCTCATCATTGCATTATGACAGAATTTTGAACCTCTAAACATCTCCTCCTTCGTCATCTTCTCTATTATCTTGGATCCTAACTCTTCACCTGACTATTCTTAAACTACTTTGCTAGTTCTTCGTCCTCTGTTAGTTTTTCTAGTAGTGTTTCCCAGAGCCTGGATCATATTTTCTTAATGTTTTCGCTAAGAAGTCTTGATCCCGTACTCCAGCGTTAATACCCAGCCCAGTATCTAACAGGTGCTCTGTCTACATTTACTGCATAAACGATTATGCATGTCGTCTGCTAATCTCACTCCCTGCCCCAGGTCTTTCCTCTGCTCCACTCGTGTGCATTTTACGCCCCACTAGACAGCTCTTCTCTGACGTCTGAAAAGCATCTCAAACTCAACATGTGCAAAAACGGATGATCGTCTTTATCCTTAAACCTCGGTTCTTGTGTCTTCTCTATCATTTAATATCAAATCTATATTCCCAGTCATTTGATTCAGAAATCTAGAAGTCATCCTAAAGACCACCTGATTCAACACACTGCCCACTAAATCTCACCAACTGTATCCCATTAACTTCTCCATTTTACATATTTTGTTCTCCATCTGGTATCTTCACTAAGACCCTTATTGATTAATGCACTCCTCGCCTGAACCTCATGAGCCCTTGCTTTATCCTTCCCAAGATATCCTTCAAACAACCTTCAAACTTATTTTAATACATTTCTTTACTTACAGTCATATAACGGGTCTCATCCTCATGAGCTTTGACAGGCAGTTTATCTAACTTTCAAGTTTTCATCCTTCATTGCTAACATGTACCTCATACTACAAAATTGGACATTACGACAAAACACAACTCAGAATGTTATATAACCTTTCACACTTTCAAGCGACTCTCCCAGGAGAGAAATTTGATTTCTGTGCCTTCTTAGAAGGCTCAACAACACTGGTTTCACTGCAGTATCACTCCCACTGGCAGACTGTGATTTATATACAGAAAAGCTTTTGGTAACACTTTATTGAACTGGATAACCAATTGACTGTCCAAGTAGTAAATGTGAATATTACATTGTTATCTATTATTCCTACCTGAGAAGATTACTAGTTTAAAGTACTGTATGGTTCATTGAACTTCAAGTTCCAGGTTTAATACTACTGAATTTTTAAAAAACTGTTTAAGTTGCCAGGCGTGGTGTCTCATGCCTATAATCCCAGCACTCGGGAGGCAGAGGCAGGAAGATACATAGTGAGCTCAGGGCCAGCCTGAACTACAAAGCGAGACCCTGTCTCAAAAAAAAAATTGTTTAAGTTAAGGACTTTAAGGAGTTAAACATAAATTTCATAAATTCTATATATTTTTTTGATATAAGGTCTCACATTGTAGTTCAGGCTGACCCTGAGCTCACTATGTAGCCCAGGCAATTCTCAAACTCAGCAATCCTCCTGCTTCTGTCTCCTGAGTGCTAGGATTACAGGCAATAAATTCTATATTTTAAGTGGTATGTGTAAGTAAATTGAAGTGTAACTGAAATTTTAAAGACTTCTGGATTTTCTGATTTTTTTAGTAAAAAATTAGTGATGGAGGTTTAATAGACAGATTTGGAGGAAACTGAATCATGGTTTACTTAAATGATTTTGGAGGCAGTCAAGTAATGTTTTCCTAACTTCTATCTGGACTAGAAGATTCATAAGGTACATCTGTGATCCCACCAGCCTGTGAGAAATCAGGCTAGTAAGATGACCTTATAGGAAGAAGAAAAAAATCATCACTTGGAATATCCATGACCTTGAATCTGAAGACCAGTGTTGCAGAGATGGGCACTGTGTTAGGAGCCCAAGGGCTACTGACACAGGCCTCCAGCAGAATTCTGAAGAGCTTCTTGCTTTTGTGCTATGCAGGATATTTGTACGAGGAGCAGCTCGCAGAGGGTCAATTGTGGGAATTTTTTAAAAAATGTGTAGACCATCTGTTAGTTTCCATTCCATAAAGTCTCACGCTCTTCTTCATAAATCAAGGGCAAGGGCCCTGATTCTTTTTTCTGTCCTCTTTTGTTCCTACTCACACTTCAGATTCTGTCACTCTCCTAATTTAACACTTCAGAAATGCTGGTGTTTTTGGAGTGATATTGAATTTCTTTGCTGTGTTCTGAGCCAAAGCGCAACAGAGCTCTTTTAATTTTCTCATTAGGTAAATGTACCTACTTACTGAAATATTCTTTATTTCAAGTTCACCATGACAGAGAAATCAATAAAATAATCTTTTGAGTTATTAAAATGTTTGTTGTCATCTTAAGCTTCGGTTGTTAGCAGTTCAAAGATCTTTCAAAGAAATTATATTGGTTCTCCTTAGTACATATCACAGATATAAGCATCTCTGGCTGAAATCACACGAAGTCCAAAGCCCACCAATTCCATTTTCCAACAGTCCTGCTTTTGAATCATCCGTTAGTGGCAGAGGTCGCTCTGTGACTCAACAGATGAGACGGACGCAAGTGACTCGCACAGTGCAGGGCAGAATTTGAGAAATATCCAATTCTGTTAGGAGTATTTAAGCATCCACATCACATTGGTATTTGCATTTGACAGCGAGAAGCAGGCAGAGCTCCTTAATCCTAGTAATTCACTAGGCTGTAATATTGTTTGACAATAACTTTGTCCCTAAGTGAATATTCCATATATATGAAAGAAAGAGAGCGGTAGGAAAAGAAAAATACCGTCATGAGTTTTTGGCACATGGTGTCGCCCACATACAGGGGGCCCAGAGGATGTTGCGTATCACAGAAAACCCACTACAGTGCCGGCCCTGAGAGGAGAAATTGAAAATACATGTGTAGCCGCTGCGATGGCCAAGGTTGCAGGCAGCAGTTCGCTGTACTAACGCCTGCAGGCCATGGCCAGCACAATGAGCACCTCTTGTAACTGTGGAGCCCAAGGGTAAACTGCATTAATTTCATAATGTCTCAGTAAACTTAGTATTAAAATATTTACACGGGGTTTTCTTCTCTGAAGTACGTGTACACACTCGGCACGTTCTCTCGTAGGAAATCTATCTTATGTATGTGTATGTACTGAACGTACAGAACGTGGTCATGGAGCATTTACAATATGAAATAGCTAGTGTCGAGTGTGGCCAGCGTCACTATCCACCTGCACAGAGAGGAAGGCCTAAGGGGATATTTATTTTAATAGCTTCCCTTGTCCTGTTGTCTCCAGGGGTCGGGGTCAAAGCAGCAGCCCCCTGGAAGTTCATCTACAGTCATCTTGAACCCAGAAACCTCGAGGTCCTCATGGTACTTTCAAAGCAGATTTTAGAAGTTCATGAATTTTTACCAGGCCTCTGATACATCCTTAAAAACAGCTTCGACTGGAAACTCTATCAGTCCTGACACTGTCCTGGTAGAGCAGAGCCAAGTGCTCCCCAAGCGTCCTCTTCCATGTTCTTAATGCTGAACGCTAGAGAGGAAGGTAAGGGAGCACCTGGGAGAAGCTCGCGGAAATGCTGATCTGGCCTCTGTCTGAATAAGACCGCGGAGAGTCCCGAAGACGGGGAAAACACAGGGAACTCTCAGCTAAAAAAATCGACATTCGGGCTGGAGATTTAGCTCAGTGGTTCCGGTGCCTGCCTCACAAGTGCAAGGTCCTGAGTACGATCCCTGGTACCCCATACAATGCTGGGCGTGGTGACTCATGTCCACCAACCATCAATACCACAAACCACAGTGTCGGGCGTGGTGGCTCACACCTGTAATCCCAGCACTCGGGAGGCAGAAGCAGGAGGATTGCTGTGAGTTCAAGGCTCTCCTGGGCTACATAGTGAGCTCAGGGCCAGCCTGAACTACAAAAGCAAGACCCTCTCTCAAAAAAAAAAAAAAATCGACATTCACTGAATCTCAAAAATTGTTGTATCTAATAAACATAATGCTATTTATTTTTTTTCAAACACATTGAGTGTCACCAATGCACTGTTATTTTGATAATATCATAATAGAAATAATAATAACTGGGCCAGAGATTTAGCTCAGTGGTTCCAGCTCCTGCCTCGCAAGCGCAAGGCCCTGAGTTTGATCTGGTAACCACATACAATGCTGGGCGTGGAGACTCACACCCACCAGCCATCAATACCACATCAACACCACAGTGCCGGGCGTGGTGGCTCACGCCTGTCATCCCAGCACTCGGAAGGCAGAGGCAGGAGGATCGCTGAGTTCCAGGCTTGCCTGGACTACATAGTGAGCTCAGGGCCAACCTGAACTACAAAGCGAGACCCTGTCTCAAAAAAAAAAAAAAAAAAAAAAGAAATAATAAATAACTTACTCTAAATAAACAGCAATTTGCTCCACCCTTATACCATGAATCCTTGCAAAAAGATAAAATAATCTCTCAGAAAATTCATAAACTCTAGGGAAGCTTTATTTTGATGTCTGTGCCATTTCAGGAAAGAAAAAGTCGTATAGAAAGTTTCAGTCAGGAGCCAGGGACGTGGCTCCAAAGCTGTGCCTGCTTGCCATGTGCAAGCTCTCGAATTCGGTCCCCAGTACCCCCAAATTAAAAAAAGAAAGAAAACTGGAAAAGAAAAGAAAGAAATCTTCACTCAGTAAATCACAGTAGTTAAAATAATTGAAGACATCTTAAGTTTTCTGACTGTGTTTTAACAAACTTTCCCTTATGCTCTCATATCTAGTACACTGGTAATAGCACAGATTCTTGAGCTACTTAAATTGCACCAGAGCAATACAAAAAAGCCTTTTTAATCAAATAAACCACAGTTTAAATATACTCTTAGTTAAACTAAGTAAATTTTATAGAAACACTGGATTAAACTAGCCTTTAATTATGCCAGAACTATTAGTTCTACAATTACTAAATTATGGATTTCAATGTTTCCTTTTAACTCTCTATGTTAGTGATTAATAAGTTAATCAGAAAATCTTACTTTCAGTTAAACCTGGATATGGATGTTGGTGATTTAGTTATGAAAGTCACAATAACCAACTATGATACAGTCAAATAGAATTTTCTAGTTGCTATACCTTTTTCATGGTATCTTTTTCAGATTTCTCTTGGTTAATTCAAGGTTGTTAGTACTTAATGTAGGTTGTGCTTATGTGCCATTTCTATAAAACCAAGTTTAAAATAACTTCCAAAAAGATTTTTTTTTTGAGACAGGGTCTTGCTTTGTAGTTCAGGCTGGCTCTGAGCTCACTATGTAGCCCAGGCAAGCCTCGAACTCAGCAATCCTCCTGTCTCTGCCTCCCGAGTGCTGGGATTACAGGCGTGAGCCACCATGCCCGGCACCAAAAAGATTTTTATACAATTCCTTTAGTAGTTTATATTTGAAAGACACAGAAGGAAAATGTATTACAGTGATTACAGAAACAAATGTATCACCCATGTGTTATTTCCAAGGCCCAACAGATGAACTATTTATCTGGCAAAAAATTTGCTTTGATGCTTTTGTTTAAAAAATAACTATCATTTTTAAAAGTCAACATATTTAGAACAGATTACTTTGATTTTTAAAGCAGAAACAACTTTAAATTTTAAGTTCCAGAATTCTTTCAAACTCTCATGGTTTTTAGGAAATACTTGTTTTGAAATTGCTTCTGAATACATGAATAAATTATACATTTTCCCAGGAGAAACTGGAATAAAGTATTACCTGAATGTTTTAAATTTGTTTAACAGTGTTTAGATTAAATACTGAATAACAGAAAAATAGAACTGTGCCCAAAGGCAAACAAAACCATTTTTCAATTTCCCTCCTTTTCAGACATAATAATAGCAAACATCTTTACAATGCTGTTAGGTATTTAGAGAAATATGAGCCATCTTATATTAATATTTATACAGTACCATGGTATCATTACGTGACCTAGTATCTAAATCTTTTTAATTTGATGGTTAACTTGAAAATATGGCTGCTCTAAATTTTGGAACTACAGTTAATTCAGACAATTGACTGTACTGCTCCAAATCATTGAGAGGATTTTCCCTCGGTATAGGAATGGATCACTGTGCCTCTTCTCAAGGTTTCCCCAGTGTTTTCCAGTCATGTTATTCAATGGCTTAGAAATTTGGGAGATTAATTAAAGATGGTAAAGTGAGGGGCCGGAGGGTTAGCTCAGTGGTTCCGGCGCCTGCCTCGCAAGTGTAAGGACCTGAGTTCGATCCCCGATTACCACATATAATGCTGGGCGTGGTGGCTCACGCCTGTCATCCCAGCACTCGGGAGGCAGAGAT
>PVIC010021675.1:12000-28349 GCA_004025085.1 Thryonomys swinderianus
AAAAAAAAAAAAAAAAAAAAAAAAAAAAAAAAAAAAAAAAAAAAAAAAAAAAAAAAAAAAAAAAAAAAAAAAAAAAAAAAAAAAAAAAAAAAAAAAAAAAAAAAAAAAAAGATGGTAAAGTGAAAGCCAAAGACAGATAGTGTAAAATATCCCCTATAAAAAGATTATGTGACTTAGGTTTGACAAACAAGAAGTGATATCAGCTGGATCCCCTTGTAAATGGATAAAGGAACTGGTTCATCAGGGAAAAAAGAATCCTTACCAAGAACCAATGAGAGGAACAATCATCATAGTCTACAAAGGCGCAGGGTGAAGCCAATGGCTCAGAGGGCAAGGCTCAGAGAGGAAAGGGGACGACCTGCATTCACTCTGTGTAGACCACAGATACGGGATCTTCTAGGATCAAAGCCTAGCAACATAATTGGACTTGTTGAATACAACTAGATTTTAAACCTCTGTTAGGGATTTAATGGGAAAAATGAAATACACTGGCTGTTAAATGAAATTTAAAGATTCTTTCAGCTCTAATGCATAATAATGTTAGGAAGTAAGAATTAAGATGAGGGCATGTGTGTGTGTGTGTGTGTGTGTGTGTGTGTTTCACATTGGTATTTCTAATGTGTGTGTGTGGGGGTGGGTGGTAGGGAGTGCCTCAACCCCCACCACTGAAAATCTAGGCTATGGAAAATGAGTGAAGTACAAATAATTTAAGTTTAATGAGAATTTCCAATGCCTCTATTTTCAAGTAATATTCCTTAAGTTATAACTTTTATATGTGGTGATTATTGGAAAATTCAATATTTTAATATTAATTGATTATTGAGCCTATTAGGATTAACTAAGTTTCAAATACTTCACTAATATCATATATCCTTAATATTTTATTCAGTGTTGAAATTCTCTTTTTACATGGGTAGCAAAGATTCACGGCATCACCCAGGAAAGAAGAGGTGTATAATTCTGTTACATGAAGGTCATTTGGGTAGTCTCACACAGTGATCAAAGTCCTGGACCCGTGGCCTCACTTCGCTGGGTAAAGGATAAATAAACTTAAAGAGATAAGTCTGTTTATTGTGTAAGGAATCACTGACATTTTCCTTGAGTGTGTAAATGTTCATCCACAGGTCCAGCCATGTCCTTGTCCTGTCAAAGGAGTTTCCTTGTGGAAGTTTTTTTAATCACTGTGTCACTGACGTGTAGAATGCGTTAGTTACCCGGGAATATGCGGTGTCCAAAGAGGCCCCGGAATGTGGACAGCTGGAGAGCACCTACATGCTCTTGGGGGCAACCAGCTGGTGACTTAGGGATAGACAGGACCTTAGAACTTCCTGCACAAAAGAGTGTAAACACTGTGGCCTGAGACCACCTAATTGGAAAGTGGTATTTATAACTCACAGTGGCCAGCATAGCAGTTACCATCTGAGAAACCTATAGATGGTAACAAGTTTATTGCCTTAAGTGACAGGCATTGACGGTTGGCCTCACCTAAAAAGGGCAACTGCCTCATAGCTTCCTCTAATGACTCTAACCTTTGCTATAAGGGAGTGTTTTGCCCAGAACTGCCAGATTTCCTGATATTTTAAAAGAAGCCAGATGCCCAAATACTCATGCAAAAAATGTTTTAATGAAACTCAAATGTGTATATGATTTTTGCAAAACACTATGAAGATAATATAAGACTCATGAGTAGGGGAAGGCTCAGCTCAGAGAAGTGTGTGTGCAATGTCTTGCATAAGGGACATCAGATGACTGACTAGCTTCACAAGCAGACCCTGAGCTCCCAGAGGGACACCATGGCTGTCACAGAGTGAAAGCAGTTGTTGGATCCATTTCATATGTCCTCTTGTGAAAGCTTTCAAAGTTTTCCTCTTGCATTGCCCCACTCGCAAGCCCTCTCTAATAGTATAACCACATAGCTTTGTTAACCTTTCATAATCAACTCTGTAAGATTACTGTTGAATTATTTCCCATCATTAAGGAGAGGTAGCTGTCTCATTTCATACACATTAGGCACGAGTCAATCAGTAAGCCCCACACTTAAACACTTGACTTGCAAACTTTCACTGGAAACTATAAAACTCACTTTCTTAGCTTAGGAACAAATCCAACTCACAAATAATTCTCCTGGAATGGAATTTGTTCATACACTGAAGATTTACTGTAGCTGGGTTGCCTAGATATTCACATCATAATTGTCAGTTTCTTCTCTAGGTTTGGGGTGTACACAGTTCTTACAGTATGCTAATACCTAATTTGTCTTGAGTGATCCTACTGTAGCAGATTTACTTGATATTGCAGGGTCACATAACTGTGGTTATTTCTCTGTCAGTCAACACTCAGATGACCTTTGTTTCATTAACAATATTAGTTCTTTGAGAACTTTGTTGCTGGGCTCACTATGCAGTATGCTCTCTTCTCAAATTAACAAAGGTCATCAGATCTTGGGACTGTGGCAAAGAATTATACTTAGCCATGCCCAAGGTACATTACTGAAAAGCAATTTACCAAGGTAGACACGGTACCACTTGAGCTAAATCCCCAGCCCACTGAAAAACAGTTTAAAAGATCTATATATCAGCAACAAAGTCTTCAGATGTCAAACGTTCACAAAAGTAACACAAAACAAAACAAATAGAAATGTGAGAAAATAAAGCAACAGAATGCATCCTCAAAGCCCCAACTATCCCAGAGCCTCCTCAGAGGCACTGATGGACAAGCACAAGCCGTCTACCCATACAGTCAAAAGGATACAGAACAAGTTAGAAAATGCCTCGAAGAGCCACTCAGAAGGATTAGAGAAGATATAAGTAAACAGATAATGGAAGTAATAACCAAGAACTTTTAGAAAACTTTCATAAAAAGTTAGAAGAGCTAACGCTGGGCATGGTGGCTCATGCCTGTAATTCCAGCACTTAGGAGGCAGAGGCAGGAGAATTATTGAGAGTTCGAGGCTTGCCTGGACTACACAGTGAGTTCAGGGCCAGCCTGAACTATAAAGCAAGACCCTGTCTCAAAAAACTGAAAAAAGGGGGCTGAAGATTTGGCTTAGTGGCTCCAGTGTCTGCCTGCAAGTGCACGGTCCCTGGCTCGATCCCTGGTAACCACATACAATACTGGACATGGTGACTCACGCCCACCAGCAATCAGTATCACATACCACAGTGCTAGGGATAGTGGCTCATGCCTATAATCCCAGCACTTAGGAAGCAGAGGCAGGAGGATTGCTGAGTTCGAGGCTTGCCTGGGCTTCATAGTGAGTTCAGGTCCAGCCTGAACTACAAAGTGAGATCTTGTCTCAAAAAAAAACTGGAAAAAAAACCGAAGAGCTAAAGAAATTATACAAAGCATGAAATACCACTTTATCAAAGAATGAGAGTCCATGAAAAGTTTCAATTAAAAATACAAGAGAATTTAAAAAATCATTGAGAGTACTGTTTGCAGAAGCAACCAATGCAGGGAAAGAATTTCAGAACTAGAAGAGAATGATGCCTCCAAAGACCAACCACTCAGAGACACTTTAAAAACAAGAGAACATGTAAAATGGATCCAACAATTGCTAGATGATGAAAAAATAACTAATCTAAGACTAATCAGAATAAGTGAAAAATGAATAAACAACACAAATGACATAAAGAATGTGTTTACAGAAATAATGGCAGAAAATTTCCCAAATATATGGAAAGAAATAAACACACAGATAAGTGAGGCATACAGAGCCCCAAATAGCCCTAAGTAAGAGAATCTCTTCGTGCCACATTATACTCAGAGTTAAAAGCCCACCACAGGAACAAAATCTTAAAAGCTGTTAGAGAAAGACAGTGAATTACATATAAAAGGAAGTTCAGCCAGGCGTGGTGGCTCATGCCTGTAATCCCAGCACTCGGGAGGCAGAGGCAGGAGGACTGCTGAGTTTGAGGCTTGCCTGGGCTACGTAGTGAGCTCAGGGCCAGCCTGAACTACAAAGCGAGACCCTGTCTCAAAAAAAAAAAAAAAAAAGGAAGTTCATTAGAATTACAGAAGACTTCTCTACACAAGCCTTAAAGACAAGGATGACTTGGAATGAAGTATTCCAAACCCTAAAAAAAATAACAACTTTCAACCTCCATTTAAGTTTCCTGCACCTGCCTCGAGTGCTGGGATCACAGGTGTGAGCCACCAGGCCTGACTATTTAGATTACTTTTAATGATAGCATTCTGTCTGATTTCTATAATCTATCATTTTAGGATATTTGAATGATTTTTAAGAAGATACATTCTATCAATTATGTTAGAGGATTATGTGTTGACAAAATCAAAACACACAGTTCTGCCTCAAGAGAGAGAAAGCAGACATGATAGTTACAGCACTAAACGCAAGCCAAGCTCCCCACGTCAAACCTTAAGAAGACAGCAAGCGCCTCCTCTCTGTGTCTCTTTCATGAAAGTATCATCAAGACCCAGACGGCAGAACGAAGACTTCACTCAGGACAAAAGTCTGGGGAAAACACATTCTATACTCTTTGAAATGTTCTTTAAAATCTTTCTCATTGGGTGATGTTTCTATTTTCCTCCTGATCCAAAGGTAAAATATAAAACTCAGCCCCATTTTGCTGCCATGTAGATGATTCATTTATGTGCCTTAATGAGCATTTTCAATGCAAATGATTTTCAACTAAATAGAAACTATGTTTTTAATTGAATTCTTTATTGGTACAATTTATATACATCTCAAAATCACATATAACATTGGGGAATTTGTACCAGTCTATGCCACAAGTTAATTCTCATTTTTACCCATATCCCTACCCACTCCCCCCTCCCCCTTTATACATGCTCTTTTATTTTCTTTCTGTATCATATTTATTCCTTCCCCTCCTCACATTCCCACACCAAGTTTCCTATAGAAATATTCCACTCTATAAAAGCTGTCCTACTTTCTAGAACTCATCTGCACCTACAGGTGTTCACGCCAAAGAGAAGATCTGGGAATTGTCTATCTGTGATCTATTGATTTCACTTATTAGTATATCCTCCAGATGTCTCCATTTGCACCTAAATGGATCGATCTTGTCATTCTAGAAACTATTTTTTAATATTCCTCTCCAGTATGATTAAACACACAGAAAACCTTTAAAGTATATCGGGATGACTTTTCTGTCCTGCCAAATTTTGTAGGAGACATCTAGGGATATACAAGGATAAAATACATTGTATTAACACTTTTCTACAGAGGTATCAGGAGTTTTCATTGCATTTCCCTAAGTAGATCTAACAAAGCTATCTCAATGGCATGATGAAAACAAATATTCCTAAGAAAAACTACTAGGGTGAACTTTCAGAGGATACATTACAAAATTGGTCCTTTACAGGGTAGTTTTTCCTACTCTCTAACAAGAAAGAAGAAATTTGCCCAGTTTACCACACTTATTTCCAATCATATATAATTTAACAAATAGATTTATAACTGTATAAATTTATCATTGCACATACCTGTTGGATCCACTTTTTTTCTCACTGAAAACTTTTAACAGTCAACTTCATGGACAATACTAAAAGAATTTCAATGGATATTAGCTTTATAGGATTAAAAGTGATTTTTTAGTTTATTTTTATCTTTATTGGTACATTATATATATATATCATGATCACACTCAATATTGGGAATTTGTACCAGTTGGAGTTATAAGACAAGCTGATAACTAGGCAACTGAAATATAATTTTCAGAAGGAGTTTAAGTTTGTTCTTGTATTCTAGAGATTTCCACAGTCTTTAGTCAGTTGACATTTTCCTTAGTCATTACCTAGAAATACTTTCTTTGAAAAGAATTAAGCCTTGCACCATTTAAACTTACTAACTTTTAGAGAGAGTTTTCCAAATTATCTTAAATAGTAGTTACCTTTGTAGTGTCTAGAAATGCATAAATCACTTCATGTAATGAAAAGTTCTGGTTATAATGTATATTTTAGGGGAAAGATTTATATGATCTAAAGAAAAACCATGTATCATAATGTATACTTTAAGTGCAAATATAGTATCCTTAAATTTATTACTACATAAATTTAATATTGTTTTAATTCTAATTGTGCATCTATTTTTTAGGTAAAATAAATTGTTCAAATCATTATGAAAAATATGACCTTGTACTTTGGTTTTAGATCAGTAAAGCCTTAATTAAAATAGTGAGTAGACTGAAATATACTAGAACTACTTATGGTTTTATAATATTCATAGGTGATTAATTTCAAGTGGGAGCAAAGTATTAGTTATTTAATTTAAAAAGTAGATTATAGCAAAATAATAATAAAATGGAATTTACAGTGGAGTTAGGTTTACCACGCACTTGTACGTCTATTATAACATTTGAAATTTGGCATCGCTTAAAAAAGAACTAGTCTGGGCCGGAAATTTAGCTCAGTGGTTCTGCTGTCTGCCTGGCAAGCACAAGGTCCTGGTAACCACATACAATGATATGATATTGGGCATGGTGACTCACGCCCACCAGCAATCAGTACCACATACCACAGTGCTGGGTGTGGTGGCTCACGCCTATAATCCCAGCACTCAGGAGACAGAGGCAGGACGATTGCTGAGTTCGAGGCTTGCCTGGGCTACAGAGTGAGCTCAGGGCCTGCCTGAACTACAAAGTGAGACCCTGTCTCAAAAAAAAAAAGGAGACAAGAGAGAGAACTAGTGTGTTAGAAATAACGGTTTCAGAACACAGCAGCTCTCTGAACAAGGATGAATTACTTAATCTGTTATTTTAAGAATAGCAGCACTTCACAGTGTTTTTGCTAAAAAAAAAAAAAAGAGGTAATATAGATAAAGCATTTGCTTGTATAAAATCACTGGTACAGTGATAGGATTTGAAATATCAAAGTTGGCATTCATTTCTGCAGTCAAGACATCTGGATCCTTATTTCTGTCAGTTGCTATGAGTTCTGGGCAAGTTGTCCGGCTCTTCTGGCTGGCACTGCCCCATGCATGACACAGGTCTCTGATAACACACAATCAGCCTTCCGCACAACTTGTTTTGAGGGTTCAATGAGATAGTATGTATGAAAATATACACATTATGTCACAATCCTAATTTTTCAGATGAGGAAACCAAAAGCTAACAATTGGAAGCAAACTGTTCAATGTTGTACTCCCGGCAAGTAATAGTAACAGGATATAAAACGAAACCTTTAGCTCCTGAACCCATTTTATTTTATCACACAGCTGCCTCTTATAAAATTTTAAAGAACTTCCTCTGTGAGATGAGGATTAGTCCCAGAGGCTAGGACAGGCTTAAGGGAAAAAAAAAGTGAAAGGACTCAGCTGCTTGAGTGAAGGACATAGGAGACAAGACAAGACAGCTAGCATATCAGCCATTCTGTTTCTAATAATAGGCTTCCTTGTCCTGCAGTCACGCCTGGATTTTTTCTCATAACTCACCGCTGTTCCAAGTCTCACTATTTCTTCTTTTAAAATGTTTCCATTAACCACACTTCTCTCCCCATTAGCCCTGCAACCTCTCCAGCTTAGGCTGCACTACCATAGACTTGCTCACAGCAAACAACCTCAGGCTGGCTCACTGTTTTTCTGCCATTTCACCCTGGACAACAATACTTGAGGTCTCTTCTCAAGAAAGGATTTCTACGATTTACGAGGGCTGGGATTATCCAGTGGTGTGCTGGCTGGCACCAGTTCCTGCAGGCTGGACAAAGTGGCCTCCTGCAGCTGTTCTGGAACTCTGCCTTCAGTGCTATCACATGTGTTCATGCCACCCAACTCTGTAAATGCTCCAAATTAGGGCTTCCTTTCCCCAGGGAGGCAGCTCTGAAGCCTGTGACAGCCCCTGGTCACATGGGATGCAGCCAGTGCTCATGGGTACTATGCACAGTGGCTGACACGCTGTGGTACTTGGTAAGCGTTTGTTTAATGAGTCTGGCACTCTCCTCCAAAATTTGTACGTCTCGTTCACCTACATTCATATTCTGGCTCTGGTGCGTGGCCTTCTAGACCCCTTCCCTACGAAACCAATATGGTTTCACTCTTTTGTAAGACTAAATTCTACTTAAACTGGTCCAGCCAGCACTGGTGCTGGTGTGCCCTCCCACCGCCCCTCCCTGTGCCTCTGCACATGCTCTTCATCCTGCCTGGCCCGCTTCACTCTCCTGATTTCTCAAATTCTACTGGCACTTTTATGGGTCACATCGAACTTCAAGTGCTTCCTGAAGCTTTCCATAAATCTAAGACCTTAGGATCTGTATACAACTGCTCCTTTATTTAGCATTTAATTACTTTTTGTTTCATATCTCTTAGCTTTATTTATGCCTCACAGATTCCATGAAGGCAGGGTCTACATCTTCTTTCTAATATGTATTTCCACAAATCAGCTACTATATATGAGGATACAAGAGGGCACCTGGCCTAGCAGTTTCCAAACACTTACTCACAGTACTGTGTGAAACAAGCTTCTAAGATAAGTTCAAAGCTTCTCCTTTAAGGCAGCTGGTGCCCAGTCCTCCATCCCCGTGGGTACTGGGCTCAGTGTGAGGAGAGCACCCTGGGACCCCTCTCCTGCAGCGCCTCCCTGACCAGTGAGTGTGTGTGTGTGTGTGTGTGTGTGTGTGTTCTTCCATTTGGGCTGCTATAACAAAACTGCTGAAGATTGGGTATTTTATAAATAATAGCAGTGCATTTCCTGGCAGTTCTAGATGCTGAGACCTCTAAGATTAATGCAACAGCAGACTCAGCACTACTGAGGGCTAGTTCTGTGCTTCAAACATGGTTCCCTTTGCTGTGCCCCTGCCTGGCAGAAGGCAAGAATGCCATCTCACGCAGCAAAGGAGCTGGAGAACTCTTCCCAAATTCCTTTGCTAGTGCACTGACCCCTACCATGAAGGCGGTGCCTTCATGATTTAATCACCTCCCACTAGAGCGAGGATTGACTTCCAACACGGATGCTGGAGACACAGACACGGCAGCATGCTGCCCCAACCTTACACACTCCGAAGGTCTTCAAGACAGGCCCTCGGCTGGCTGCTGGGAAATAACCTGCAGGCCACTGGGACTCCTGCGTGATAAAACTGTCTGTATATCCGGGCTTAAGCTGCGCCAGGGAGTTTCTGCTGAGGACGGTAAACGCCTGCCTTTGCTCACCTGGCACCCATGGTCGTGGCTGCAGAACCAGGAGGAACTAGAAACCAAGCAGCTCAGGTCTGCCACGGGGTGCTCCATTCCTACCTGACTGGCCTGCACCTCCAACTGCGGACGCCAAACCTCAAGTGGGCTCCTCTGCTTGGCCACACATATTCCCACACATTGTTACGGAGAGAATTCAGCGCTGGCACCTAGGTGACTCGAGTGTGAGCAGACGCCTGCAGGTCTGTAGCTTGACCCCTCCTAGAATCCACTCTTTGTGCCTTTTTCCTTTGCTCATTTTATCTGCTCCTTGTTGCTAACATAAACACCAACTACAGTGTGACTTAGGCCAATGTAGCTGAGGTACTATTGGGCATGCGGGATGTGTGGTGGCACCTTCAAGGGATATTTAATACGGTGGACTTAATATTTAATACAGCGGGATTTAATAATGACAATTTAGGCAATTAGAGATGTTAATGGTCTAATTGAGAGGCAATAAACACTTTGTAACTGTGATTATTCATCATATGTAAATAAGATTCCTTTTGTAGTACAGGTTAAATGGTTATACTATAGTTTGCTAAAAAAAAAAAAAAAAAAAAAAGATCCCAGCACTCGGGAGGCAGAGACAGGAGGATTGCTGAGTTCGAGGCTTGCCTGGGCTACATAGTGAGCTGAGGGCCAGCCTGAACTACAAAGCGAGACCCTGTCTCAAAAAAAAAAAAGACTCAGTGGATATGAAGGTGAGTCAGATAATGTATCTGCTCTTTTTCTTTTTTAGCCATTGGGTTTTTGATGGGTGTATTATCAGGCCAGTGTGCTAAACACTTGTAATCCAAACACACTGCGAGGACTGAGATCTACCAGGTCATCAATTTTTACTTACAGTGCAGTTAATTCACCACTGTTTATGAGAGGCAGCAGAGCCAGGCAGCCAAGCACACAGATCAGAGCACTTAACTCCCAGTTCTTACTGCCTGATTTCCTTTGCAAATAACAATATCTACCTCCTGAGAGTGCTAGGAGATACAAGATAAGTCAGCATTTGGAAATGCTTAGCACGTGGCCAGGAACACAGTAAACCCTAGATAAGTAGTTGTTAGGTAAGTATTATATCCTTAGAGAGAACTTCAAGTATCTATTTTATTTTTATTCTGATGGCTTTATCAGTCTTAACATTGCAATGGCAAGAGTCTTTTGATTTTTAAAGGCATTTTCCTGCTGTACTTAACTCATCACAGGTACTGGTTCTTCAAAGGTCCCTTCCTTAATGACCTGATTCTTCCTCTTCTGACTATTTCATGTCTTTCCTTCTTGGGCCCAAGAGAAACCCAGAATGTATACAGATACATTTTCAAAAAGCAGACAGCCTTTCAGAGAAATCTTTTATAAAATCTCATATATTCTATATGAGACAGAATATATCCTTAAATAGATGCTCTGTTCAGCGTTTTAACATATGCAAAATTTTTATTCAGGAAAATAATTTGCATATTTGCATCTATTGTGCAAGAGGTTTCAAGAACATTTTATTTTATTTTATTTTTTATCTATCTATCTATCTATCTATCTATCTATCTATCTATCTATCTATCTATCTGAGACAGGGTCTTGCTTTGTAGTTCAGGCTGGCCCTGAGCTCACTATGGAGCCCAGGCAAGCCTCGAACTCAGCAATCCTCCTGTCTCTGCCTCCCGAGTGCTGGGATGACAGGCGTGAGCCACCACGTCCAGCATTAAGAAACATTTTATTTTTAAATTAATTAAATATTGCCTATTTCACTACTAAAGTGTTTATTACCAAAAATTCAAATACTCTAGTAATATAACTTAATATCTGCTAGCCTGTTATCAGAAATTTTGATTTAATAAAATTGCAAGAATCTGTTCATTGAAACTGTTGCCAACTCCTTCTTCCATTGTTGTGTTGCCCTTCCTAAAATAGACTATATCCAGAAAAGAAAATGGCCTCAAATTTAACTTTTTCTCTTGTTCGTCTTTTGCAAATGTAAGGATCACAGTTTTACTTTTAAGATAAATCAGAATTTTCAGAGTTCAGAAGATAAGTGACAAGGTTAATAAGATACATATTACTGTCTTTTCACTCTTCAAAGGCAGACCCGCTAATCACCCGGGTTTCAACCTCATAGACAAACCAGAGACTTCCAGAAGCCCTTCACAATTGGCCCTTTCTACAAGTGAAATAAGAACATAATTGTAATCTGCACCTAATAGCCTGAAGCCTTTTCCTGGTAGCCACTTTGAACTGACTTAAACTACACAAGAACGTGCAAGTCGACAATTAAAGGGAGAGTTAGGGATCTGGGCCCAGAGAGTACTGACACAGAGGCTAGACAATCAGGAGTTTTCGAAGTACCAGACAGTATGTAAATTTAAACCCTATGGCTTAAACAGATTGGAGAGCAAACAGTTCTTTTCTTTTCTTTCTTTTTTTTTTTTTTTTGAGACAGGCTCTTGCTTTGTAGTTCAGGCTGACCCTCAGCTCACTATGTAGCCCAGGCAAGCCTCGAACTCAGCAATCCTCCTGTCTCTGTCTCCTGAGTGCTGGGATGACAGGCGTGAGCCACCACGCCCGGCGCAAACAGTTCTTTTGCATCGGAAAAGCTAGTGCTCTAGACCTCACAGTAAACTGTAGGACATTTTAGAGTCTTAATGTCCCCTCAAATTAAGAAGCAAATGTTATGTGCAAATAACCATCTGTGAACTTACCATATGTGACTCCAGTAAATTCCCTGAAAGCAGTATTTACTATTAAGCTGGACAAATTCACAAAAGGTAACATATATGTTACCTTGTTCACCCTAATGAATCATTTCAGCTATTTGTCTAAAAATTACAACCTGTCATGAGCAGTTGTTACAATCTAATTAATAATCTAACAATCTACAATTAATAATCTAACCCGCCACAAAAAAGTACAAAATCATACCCCCAAATTTAGGATATTTAATTAATTATTAATTTATTTGCAGTAATGGGGATCAAACTCGGGTCCTTGTGCTTACAAAATAGGCATGGTACCACTTGAGCTAATCCACAAACCTGCAGGATATTTATTTTAAATTTATAAATCTTTCTAAAAATAGTGTTTTAAATATTATCTAATAAAATTATATTCTTCAATCTTTAATTTGACTTTAACTCTAATCATCATATCATCCTTTCAGGGAGATAATGTAAATTTCTACAGAATAGAAATTTTTAGTAAGGTAAAGTGAAGAAGGAGGAATTTGTATGGAAAAATCATCCTACTTAAAAAGGCATAGCTCAGGTTCTTAAAATTAATTTTCATGTTTTAAAGAACCTAAAGTCATTTAACTGAAACTGAATCTGTAACTCCATTATATTTCAGTTTCAGGTAAAATGTCTTTACCACACATGAGGGTGTTCTCCTGAGGAATTCTCTCTTGATTCACAGCACCGAGCTGCCCTCTGGGTCACTGAGGAATGGGGCTATGAGACACAAATATGTACATGCCTAGTCATGTACTCTAATCCTAAGAAAGAGCTCACTGGTTTCATTTCAGAAGAATCTTCATGGACTAGAAAGTGTTGTGAAAATGGTGGTGTCTCCCTGGAAGGGTCTTCATTCATACCCATAGTATCAAGACAGAATGGGGTATGCTATTGGAGCCTAATGTGCCTGACTGCAGTAAGTTTCAGCATTTCCAAGAAGTGTTTCCATGCCTGTTTCCCATTAATGATAGAACAAAGCCCCAGAAGCAGCTACCGCCCCTGACTCCAATCCACCTCAGTCCACGGCTGTCAATCTTAAGACTTTTCTATTAAATGACATGAACAGAAGGGCTCTGCTGTGCATGCAACCTTAGCTCTTGTCAGTGACTTTCTGAAAACCAGCAGAAGTAGGAAGAGATGAATGAGGCAAGAGCAAAATTGAATCATGGTGTCATTTTGCTGACACTAGTCTTGACTCATTTCAATCCAGGTCTTCTCTGGCCCTTAGCATGTTAGAAAGTGATCCCCAAGCACCTGTGATTCATCTTGTACTCTGAAACCATCTCATTCTTTTCATTCCCTGTCTCGGTGTCACAACGTCCCTGCAGGCAGATGCCTGCCTCCCATTCAAGTAAACTTCCACAGTTCTCAATCTCTAGTTTTGCCCAAATGGCTATTTCAAAGCAATTAATTATAATAAACAATTGTAATATAGATAGAAACACCCAAAATCATGCAACCTCTCCTCAAGAAAAGAAATACATTTAGCAATGATTTGAAATAGATATAGTGTTTCTAACCAAAAAGGACTGGTATCATTTTGAGACTAAGGCACCCTATTTTCCTCTACCTTTTTCTTCACTTGTGCTATAACTTACATATACTTTGTTTACTCCTCAGAAAGGCATATTGCAGAAAAAAGTCTGGCATCAGAGTTTGGAAACCTTTCTGCAACACCCTACATGTATTTCCTGGGCGAAGTCATTTTATCTTCCTACATCTCAGCTCATAATTCACAGATGGGGTTGATAAAAATATCTAACTCATAAGATAGTTGTGTGGATTACTGTGACTTTTTCATAAATATGAAAACACTACAAAAATGAAAAATTCCTCCTGGTTACTTTGTTCTCTTGCAAACCCTACTCTTTCTATTATCTGATTCTATCTTACCAATCATTTTAGTTTTTTCTAGTTTTCATCAGTATGCATATTCTCCACTGCCACATTTAAAACTTCATCACAGCTTTAACTCTGGACAGTTGATAACATTATCCTAATGAACTACATGTGATACATTCTTTGTAGTAAATAACCAGGCAAAAATAACTAAAAGCAAGACTTTTGGCACCTGGCCAAGCTGTCAACACTGGAGCTGAGTTTGGCTTATGCAAAGAGAAGACGGATGCATTTCCAGACAGTCCAAAAGCAAAAATATATTGTCCATATGCCAACCAGGCAGCACAGACACAAAAGTGCAGGGATGTCTCTGCCAGCTCCTGGCATAGCCACGGGAACCAGGATAAAGCAGAACAGATCCACCACTTTTGAGAAAAGGTATCGTAAGAGAAGAGCTTAATATTTTTTTTAAAAAGTTTGGCAGGGTGCCAGGGATTTAGTTCAAGTGGTACTGCACCAACCTTGGATGCACAAGGGCCTGAGTTTGATCCCTGGTACCACAAAAAAAAAAAAAGAAAAAAAAAGTTTGGCGGCCTTAAAAGAGAAATGTGCAAGAGTAGTGACCAAATAGCTAAATAGTCCTAGAGAGGCCTGTTGTGATTATCAACGTTCACTATTATGAAGAGTAATGATTAGGGACTGACATACTGTCACACTGGCTGACAAAGGAGAGGTGCACATTTTATTTTAAGGCTCCTAAAAAATCTTTCTCCATTCACTATATTAATTAGAATGGCTATTTGACCCTGAAAAGCTCAGGGTCACATAATCCAAAGAAAACAAAATAGGCTTTTATACCCAACTTTGATTTTACTTTTTTTCCTTTTTTTTTTTTGAGACAGGGTCTTGCTTTGTAGTTCAGGCTGGCCCTGAGCTCACTATGTAGCCCAGGCAAGTCTGGAACTCAGCAATCCTCCTGCCTCTGCCTCCCTAGTGATGGGATGACAGGCATGAGCCACCACACTTGGCACTGTGGCATGTGGTATTGATGACTGGTAGGCATGAGTCACCACGCCCAGCATTGTATGTGGTTACCGGGATCGAACTCAGGTCTTTACGCTTAGGAGGCAGGCTCCAGAACCACTGAGCTAAATCTCTGGCCCCCCCTGGCTGATTTTACTTTTTTTTTAATTGAATTCTTTATTGGTACAATTTATATACATCTCAAAATCACATATAACATTGGGAAATTTGTACCAGTATATGCCACAAGTTAATTCTCATTTTTACCCATATTCCTACCCACTCCCCCCTCCTCCCCCCTTTATACTTTTAAAAAAAGATAAAGACAACTATTATGGCTTAATTCTACATGTCCTGCCAAAGCCTGGCTCGTTCATAGGTCGGGCTTTTGTGACTTGTATGGATCATAGGTGTATGATAACTGGCTTAGTCCATTGATTGGATTAGCAGAGTTCTGGATGCTAGTGAGTGAATTTACTAAAAACAAAGCCCCGCCCTGAGTGTGAGTGGCACCGACCAATAGGTTTGCAGTCTGGATGGGATAAAAGGAAAAGAATACAAAAAGCTTTCCGCCTTCCAAGCCATAAACTATTTCACCTCTGCCATGGTGCCCTGCCTATAGTCAATAATAGACTGAAACCTCTAAAACTGGGCTAAAATAAATCTTTTCTTCTTTAACTTGTGAATATCAATATTTTGCCCCAGCAAGGAGAAAGTAATAACTTTAAGACAACAGCACTAATCACGCTGTTAGCTTTTTTCTTGTCTATTGTTAGAAAAATGTTTTCATTCAAAAATCAAAATAGATAAAATTTTAATTTTGAAATAAGACCTCTGACCATTCCTTATTTCCATGATAAAATCGCTTATCCCTCCCTCCTTCCCTCCCCCACCCCGTCTCTCTCTCCCTCCCGTTCTTCCTTTGTAAACAGAAATCTATTCTCACAGTTCTGGAAGCTGAAGCCCAGAATCAAGGTGCCGGCCACGCAGCACCAGCCAGGGCCCGACCTCACCGAGGGGCCTCACGGAGCGGGACGGCAAACACGCTTCCCCGGGCCTCCTGTGCAGGGCAGGCATCTCACCCACGAGGACCGTGTCCTCATGACATGCCCACTTCCTAAAGGTGTCAGCACATGGTACTGTCTTGGGAGTTATGTTTCCACACATGAATTTGAGGGTGATAAAAATTCACACACCTCATCTTCTCTGATTAGGTTTTTTAAAAAAGAAAATGGCAAAGTATACACGATGTTTGCATACACAGTGAACTACATGGTAAGAATGAAACCCTGGGGTGGGGATTGTAGGGAAAAGAGATGGGGAATGGGAAAAGACACGTGGTATTCAGGTACAAATCCTCAACAATGAACGTGATCATAATGTATTCCTGAAATGTATCAATAAACTCAATAAAGGGAAAAAATGAAACCCTGAACTTAAACGTCTCAAATCTTTCCATCGTATGCCTGCCTAACCTCACTCCAAAGAAAGGTACATCTGTCAAGATCGATCCATTTAGGTGCAAATGGAGACACCTGGAGGATATACTAATAAGTGAAATCAATAGATCACAGATAGACAATTCCCGGATCTTCTCTTTGGCATGAACACCTGTAGATGCA
>PVIC010021676.1:0-28316 GCA_004025085.1 Thryonomys swinderianus
AAAAAAAAAAAAAAAAAAAAAAAAAAAATCAGACAAAAACAAATTAAAATAGGGAAAGTAGCAATAGAAAGATTATAATCCCCACTTTTGTGGACTTTTGAATTGAGTCTCTTTCTTCCATTCTTTTTCTTTATTTTGCCGTGTTTGGGCCTGAGCCCAGGCCCTTGCACTGAGAACCTTTTCCATGTGTCTCCCTGAGTCAGGCGCTGCCTCCCAGCCCTGCAGCGTCCCGGCTGACAGATGTGCACCCCGCTTGCTCAGATTTTACAGTAAGCAGGCACTGCATGGAAACAGGGTGCAAACGGGGGCTCTGTAACCCCAAAGTGTACCAGCAAGGAGCTGTCAGGTTTCCGGGCCCACGTGCTGACCTGACACTTCGGTGATCACCTCCGGCCACGCCCCTCCATCCAGCCCGTCTGTCAGCACTGGGCACAGCTGGGCGCTGGCACGGAAAGGTTCTCCAGGGCCTGAACATCATCGCTGCCCGCGACTCATGCACCCCAGCCCAGTGGCCTCTCTCGGCCGGCTGGCCACCACCACTGGGCATTAGCTGGCATCGGGTAGTCGGTCCTGCCCGGGCCCCGGCTGGTTTGGATGGCATCTCCTTGGCTCCTATGTCCTGTTGATTTTGCCAGAGGCAAAGGAAGGCTCATTTGTCCTGAATGCAGCTGCACAGAGCAGATTTGCCATGACTGACCCAAGCTCGCGTGGCTGGAGGAGCCGCGGGTGGGCCAGCACTGGGCACCGAGCCGTGGCCACGGCAGGGTCCCAGTGCGCCTGCCCCAGGGCAGACGGAGCCCAGGACAGCTGCCCGGGCTGGACGGACAGGACTTCCCAGAGGAGTAAACGGGCGCTACTGCCGCACCCCCAGGCTGCTCCGCTGCAGGCTGAGGACCGAGACCTGACCCCGAGGCCCGGAGACCTGACCCGGAGGCCCGGAGACCTGATCCCGAGGCGAGCATGTGCCACTGGGCCGGGCGCGCGGGGCCCTGCTGTGAAGACGGGAGACGGGGTCCGCGAGCCCACAGCGTTAGGGACACACGCCGGGCCTCGAGCTTCAGCCTTGCAGGGGTGCTGTGAACGCCAAATGCAAATACGCGGCCGGGCTCCGTGGAGGGTACGCAGGAAAGGTGAGGATTTCACAAATGTGCAGAGGAGGGCAGGCGGGGCAGAGGGCGGGGTGTGACGTCGCCAGCCCCGCCCACTTGGATGGGGCCCTCAGGCTCTGCAAACAGACTGAGAAGAGTTTGCATTGATTTTTTTTTTTAAATGTATTGCATCCATTGATACGGACAGACAGGAGAGAGGTCTGGAGAGAAGTGGGGACACGGGGGGCAGGGAGCTCGCGGTGTCCAGCTGGCCGCACGGACAGCGGCCCAGAGACGCAGGAGGACCCGCCCGGCCGCACTTTTGGCCTCGCACCGAGAGCTGCGGACAGCGAGCGCCGACGCTGGGCTTCCTCAGGTGGAGTCGGGAGGCAGCGAGCGGGGACCCGGCTGCCACAGGGGCTGCAGGCCGTGTGCCAACCCGCGCAGGCCGGCTCAGCAGCGGGCTCCAGCCCCCGCGCCCAGCCTGTCCCGGGTGGCGTCCGTGCTTCAGGCTGCACTCCGCCGTCACCGTGCTCCACTGGGGGGAAGGGCTCCCCGCGGGAGCCCCCCACAGCAAGCTCTCCGTGCCGGCCTTCCGTGTCACCCAGGCTGTGCCAGGAGGGCCAGTGAGCACCAAGCTGCCTCCGGGTGAGTGGGATGGCAGAGGACCTGACCACTGGGCAGAGAGCTGTGCCCAGTGCTGACAGACTGTCAGGACAGTCAGGACCTGACCAGCGACCCCCAGTCCACCCTGCCCGCTCCATCCCTCCCCGCCCCACGGCCGGCCGGCTCCACACCCACCCCCGGGCATCTCCTCCTGGCAGGGAATGGGCGGCCTTTGTCACAAAGGCTGCAGGGAAGGCGGCCGCTCTGTGCGCTCCTCACCGAGCGGAGTCCTCTTGTTGCAAGAAAGGAAATGTATGGTGTCTGATTTAAGGGATTATGGGCCGTTGGCGTCTGTTTTCCACAGTGTGGCGCGTACGAGTCGTGGAGGTGGACGGGACAAAGAGGCAGTTGGTTTGCAGGGGCAGAAATGTTAGATGGGGCGGGGCCTTCAAGGGTGCAGCCGCTTCCGGCCCTGCAGGGAGAGGCCCCGCCTAGGGCCTGCGGCCGCTGCTCCGCGCACGCGCACGCACACCCACCCACCCACCCACCCCTGTCGGGAGGTGGCAGGTGGACGCACGGGGCGAGGTGATTGGCGCGGTGACTCGTGGGCGTGGCTCCCGGGGAGCGCGGGCGGGGCCCCCTCAGCCCCGTGACTAACGCTCACGCGGCCGCCCCCTTTGCCGTCACCGCCCGTAGGGGAAACCGCTTTCACGATGCAGGTGAAATCCACGTAAGCGCCACGAGCTGGAGCGGGCGGCGCCGGTGTTCAGGCCGCGCACCTGTGCCTCCCCCTCATCCGGCCCCTCCGGCCTCGAGAGAACCACGTAGCGTTACGCGGGCCCTGTCCTGCGGCCCCGCCCTCCCCGGCCCGTCTGCTTCCTCCCGGCGTGGGCCTGGGCGTTCTCTGCGCTTCCCGCAAGTGGGCAAGACGCCGTCCTCCGTGTCTGGCCTCTCTGAGGCCCACTCGGCCTCACGGTCTCAGTCGTGCTCAATGCGGGCCCTGCCGGGAGCCCTTCCTTTTCTCGGCTGGGTAATACTCCACCGCGTGGGCATGGTAGGCACCGGTCCCTCCTCCACCAGCGGGTGTTCGGGCTCCACCTCTCACTCTTCCAGCGGTGGTGGCGTGAACACGGAGAGACGGGCACCTGAGTCCCCTGCCTTCCATTCCTGGAGTATAAAGCTAGACGTGGAGTCGCTGGGTTAGAGGGTGACTTTGATGCACAGACTGGCAAGATGTGTCAGCCTCCTCTCACCGGAAGGTCTTTAGAATGACAACACAAATACAGAAATCAGAAGGTAATTGAGAAATTACTAAAGTGTTATGAAATTACAGCTCACGTTACTGTGTTACACACGGCCCGCGAGTTCGTGTGCGGGGAGGGCCCGGGGAGCAGCCCCAGCCGGCCCTGCGCGCGCCACCACCGTCCTCCACCGGGGCAGACGGGCTCACGCACAGAGCGCTGCGGCAGCCTCACGGGGCCCGGGCAGCTCCGCGGGGCCGAGCGGCCGCCCGTCCGTGGGCGCGTTCGACAGAGACCACGGGGCAGCTCCGGCGCCGGGTGGGGGCCCCGAAGCGGGTCGCGCCGCGGGGCCTGTCTGGCGCTTCTGCTGAGGCGGCCGTGGCTGCAGCCATGGTTGAGTTTGCTCGTCTACCCGGAAGACCTAAGTTGGGTTAGGAAGCTTTGTGCAGACCAGGCACCGCCGTCAGCGCGTCCAGGAGGCCCGGAGCTCCGTTCCACTCTCACGGGGCGAGGCCGGGACGCGGCAGCCGGGCAGCGGGGCGGCAGCGTGAGCGGCCTCGCGGGGCCGAATCCGCTCCTTCCGCTCGCGGAGCAGACGCAGCTCAGAGCCGTGTGCGGAGGCGAAGCGCGTGGCAGGTGGACCCCGCATCCCCACCTGCGGCCCTGTCCCTCTGGCCCTGTCCCTCTGGCCCTGTCCCTCTGTCCCTGAACGTGGCTGCGCCGAGCGACCCGCGGACTACTTGCGGACACCCCTTCGCCGCGCATGCGCACTGGGCACACATGGGAGGTGCTTCCCTCGCGCATGCTCCCCGCAGTCCCTCCTCTCCGGCTCCGGGGGAGCCGGCTGCCGTGGTGCGGGCGCTGAGCAGGGCCAGGCCACCGAGCACTTCCTGGATGGCCTGGTATCGGCACCTTCCCAGGGGGCGTGTCCGGCTACACGGGACCGGCCCTGACGAGAGGCGCCGCCCCAGTGCCCACCGGAGCGCAGGGAGGCTGGCTGCAGGGAGCGGCCCGTTCGGAGTGCTGCCTAGGCGGCCGTGTCGGGTCACGTCCTCTGCAGACAGGCTCTGCCTGTGCGGGTTTAGATCTGCTGGTCCGTGAGCGGCCTCGGGGTAGGGGCTGAGCCGGTAAGGAAAACTCCTGAGCCACGCGCCCGTCTTGTTCCTGGCCTTCCGCAGTCATCCTCGGAGAGGTGCCCCATTGGTGCGCGGTGTCCTGTCGCCTTCTGAGCCATTCTGTAAAAATTGGGGCTCCCGGGCCCGGAGATTTAGCTCAGTGGTTCCGGCGCCTGCCTAGCCAGCACAAGGTCCCTGGTTCGATTCCCGGTAACTGCATACAACACACAGGGCCTGGTGACTCACGCCCACCCACAGTCAGTACCATGCACCACAGTGCCAGGCATGGTGGCTCCCGCCTGTAACCCCAGCACTCAGGAGGCAGAGGCAGGAGGATTGCTGAGTTCGAGGCTTGCTTGGGCTCCATAGTGAGCTCGGGGCCAGCCTGAACTACAAAGCAAGACCCTGTCTCAAAAAAATTGGGGCTCCCGAAGACATTTAGCTCACGGTCAATCGTTCAAACAACGGGGCGTCACAGATGTCAGCTTTTGGAAGCTTCTTGCCAGCACCATCAGGAGAAGCAGAAAGACAGGCGCATGGCACAGACCAGAGAGGGGCAGCGCCAGGCAGGGTCCTAGGCGAAGGCCACCTGACCTGAGGAGGAGCCCGCAGGGCTTCCTGGGCTCCACTAAGTCCATCTGCGTTCCGGTTGGAGTGCAGGGCAGTCGGGGCAGCTGACAGTTTTGCCGCCTCTACGTCTGGCACAATGGATCGAACCAGAGGACATCGTTTTGAAAGGTCTTGTGTTGCAAAGGACACATATCAAAGAAAGGTCTTCTGTGAGGAAGTCGAAAGGACTTTGCCTATGAAAAGCCTTTGGGCTGAATATCTCATTGTTAATTTAAATATTTAAAGAGTTTATAAAAGAGAACACCCTTTATGCAGAAGCTTTGATTCTACACTTATATGACAGAAGAAATAGAGTCTTGCAAAACATCACGGGGGCACAGCAGCGAGACTAGGACCCTGAGGAGGTGTGTTCACATCATGGTGGGCGCAGCCTGCGCAGCGCTTGGGTCGATAAAGATTTCAATATACAATGAAACAGTACTCGACATCGCTCGACCCCACACAGCCCACTCTGACCGTCCCTCCTATGATTCCTGCCTTTGAGATTTTTTAATAGGAAACTTTGTATAATTTAATCAAAAAAGAAAGGGTCTTTCACATAGAAATGAATGGATGAACCAGGGTCCTTTTCTCCGCAACATTCCCAGGCGTGTGGCCTCCAGAAGAGAACGCAGACAGAGCTGAGCCTGGCGTGCAGCACATGCCACATGCGTGCACATGTGTGTGTGTGCCATAGCCCTGGCGAAGCAGCACTGCCACAGACTCCTACGTGGGCCTCAGTGGCTGCTGGCCCACTGTTTCCTGGCATAGGGCCCCATGCCCGACCGTCTGGCGCAGCTTCCTAGGCACGATGCAGTCACCTGTGATCCTGCCAGCCGGAGCCAGGGAGCCCAGCTCTAAGGCTATTACTGGAACTACAGGGAAGAAGAGCCCGGTTTTCACAGGGTTCGGAGCCACGGGAGCGAAAAAGCGCGGCTCCTGCAGCCTTCTGATGGAAGACGGACAGCAAACCCACCCCAGGGAAAACCATGCCCGAGGCTGGGCAGGGCCGAGCCCCGACGGCACCAGGTGGCGTCCAGCTCCAGCCGCAGCCGACACCGCGTGTGCGGCTTCCCGAGTGCAGCCCCTGGGTTCTCCTGTGCTGAGCCACGGGGTGGATTTCTGTTGCTCACGGTGTTACCACCCCAAGCGCCTCTGCAGCGCCCACGGATCTCTGCAGGATAATACGGAACACAGAGCCGTCCTCACTGCAGGCCAGGCGAGGCCTCGTGAAGCCTGTCTGCGGGTGGAGGTGCGAGGCACCGGTGGAGGGCCCGGCGCAAGCTGCTCTCAGGGACCGTCTGGGCCGGACAGCGGGACTCGCGGGAGCTGCCTCCCGTCCTGGCCTGTGCCCTCCACTAGGGAGCTCCAGACGGGAGAAGGGGCACCTTCCCCACCACCGGGCTCCCCTGGGCATTCTGTTCAGTCGTGTGTGGCTGAGGCCACTTGGGCTGAGCCTGCCAGTCTGCCCGCCAGGCGTCCAGGGCTGAGGTCCTGGGATGGCGCGTCAGAAGGGCCGCCTGGCCCCTCCTGCACCCCAGGGACCGGAACCCAATGTTGACTGCTTCCTGGTGTCTTCAAAAGCCCAGGTTGTTAAGGAAAACCTTGTGACTTCCCAGGGTTGAGTGGCAGTTGGAATGGTGCCCCCCAAACTCAAGTCCATGTCCCCCCAGCTCAGGGCACAGCCTCATCTGGGAAAGGGCAGCCAGAGGGTGGCATGAGGCTGTCCTGGGACAGATGGGTCCTAGGTCTGAGCAGGGCTGTACAGGCAGAAAGGACGCGCCTGGCAGAGGTGTGAGGAGTAGGCTGAGGCGCCAGAGGCAGAGCCGGAAGGCTTTCTGCACTCAGAGGAGGGCGGGACGCGCCGCAGGCCTGGGGGCCAGAGGGAGACGTGCCCCAGGCTGAACAGCGACTGTCTGGAGCCAGGAGGTGCGGCCCGGGGAGGGGTGGGCGCCTGCGGACTCTCGGGGACCAGCCTCCCGCCAGCCCGGGTCTCCTAAAGCGCACGCCGCGCTCTGCCCTGGCTCCCGGCAGACTGGCCCTTCTCAGGCTCTACAAGACCCTCGGCCAGGCGCTGTGCCGTTGGGCACTGGAGCCTGCCATGTCTCAGCCTCCTGCCTGGGGCTCCTGTGATCCAAAGGCGGGGGCATTGGGGCCCTGCTCAGCCCAGAGCCAGGAGGCGAAGGGGGACAGGGAGGGTGACCAGATGGCCCTGGGCCACACTCCAGAAGATGGACAAGGTCCAGGCCCCACCGGGCACCTGTGCCCTCCCTGGACCTGGTGCTGGCCTCACGCTCCCTCCATACCTCCCTGTACCCCTCGTCTTCCCACTTTGGGGTTTCCCCTCAAACACTCCTGCCTACAGCTCCCAGCTCAGAGAAACCCATCCGCTGGACCCCAGGCCCTGGCGCCCAGACCTAGGCCCTTGAAGTCCTCCGCCCGCCGGCCACGAAGGAACTCCGGGTTCCGCTCCGCCCGCCGGCGCGCCCTAACCGAGCCCCGGGGCTGCGGGGTCCTCCAGCCGGCTGCACCCAAGCTGCCTGTTGGACCCTCCTGTTCCACGGCTTCTTGCATGTTCTGAAGCCATGACGTGGACTCGGCGGGGCGTCCAGGACAGCAGGAAACTGGGAGCTCGGGCTCCGTCTATGCCCGGGAAATGCAGGGCCTTGTAGAGCCCAGCAGGAGAGCGGCACCCTGCCCGTGCCCATCGGGGTGTTACATTCGTGCTGATTTTTCACGCACATCGTAACATTATTTAGCATAGCTGCTGGGACTCTGGCATCACCTTCTGTTTCCTGGCCGCCCCGTGAGAGGATGTCAGCAGGGGCCAAGGCCCAGTTCCTGGGAGCTGTGCACGCACCGGCCAGCCCCCCGCTCCCCGGCCAGGAGCACCCCAACTACCAGACCAGCACCTGAAACGCGAGCTCATCACAACTTGTGCAGGGTGAGGTCTAACTTGGGGCTCCCTGGCTGCCACGGTCCGTATGTCTGGGTGCCCCTGATCCCACAGGAGAACCCCGTGCCATGGGGTGGTCATGGGTAGGGCTCGCGTGGGGGCAGCACCTGCCTGCAAGCCCTGCTACCTGTCCAGTCCTGCGGGACGGACAGCACTGGTTCGGCTCACATCCAGGTGTGGGCGTGCCCCACCCAGGCGCCCGGGATCTGCCTGGGCCCAGCGGCTTCAGAGGTGGCTGGAGGCACCGGGAGACCCTGAGCACAGAGCAGGAGCCCAGGGCCCCCGGGACCCTGGTCACCCCAGAGGTAGGCAGGCCACGATTCAGTGACTCGGCTAGTGGAACAGGGCGGAGGCCTGCACAGCAAGGAGGGGTCGCCGGGCAAAGCGGGTCATACGGGCTGCGTCCAGGTGGAAAAGGAGGCTGCCGTCTGCAGGCAGCACCTGCGACCCGAGTGAAAGACACAGGTGCCCACTGTGTGGCAGACGCCAGCCGAGCACCCATCACCCGGTATGACACAGCAATCCGCAGGCCAACAGCAAGCCAGCGCTGGGCCTGTACACCCCACAGCTTTAGGCCGCGCCCGTGCAGGGGACCGACTCACAGCTGAGTGGCTCTCGGGGCCCAGGGAAACCCTGTGCCCACACCTGCCCGTGCGGTGAGGGAGGCTGCGGGGGCCCGGGGAGGAGCCCCAGGGAAGAGACCCCAGGCTGGGGCGGGAGGGCCGGGGCCAGAGCCTGCGACTGGCTTCCACCTTCAGCTGCGGCCCCTTCCTCCTCTCCTGGCAGCCAGGAGCCCCCAGCAGTCTCGCGAGGGCCAGAGCCGCCGTGCTGCAGCGGGGTCAGGGCAGCCACGCGCACAGGGCCCGCCCCTTGCACTCTCCTGGGCTCCAGGCCGGGAGGGGCCCAGGCTGCTCGGACTGCGGCTGCCTCCCCAGGGACTCGGGGCTGCGCTGCAGGTCTGGTGTGGAGCAGCACACTGTGGCTTCAGAGCTGCAGCTCGGGGCGGGGGGAGGGGTAGGGCCTTCGCCAGACCTCGCTGCAAACGGCTCCCCGTGACCAGAGAGCAGCAGCCACAGGCAGCACGTGTGTCAAGCAGAACCAACGGCAGGCGAGACAAACCACACAGGGCCTGGGCTCTGGGCCTCGCGTGTGAGATGCTTTTATAATAAACACATACCAAAAATGCAGCGACAGACAGGAGGCCAGGCCCAGGCTCCGAGCCCGATGGCTCAGACAGGGCACTGGCCCCATCACCACTCGACACAGTGCTGCTCCAGCGTCGCTTCCCTCACCGCCACAGTCCTGCATGACCCTCGGCGCGGCTCCCACGTTTGCAGAGAGACGGCTCCAGGCTTGGAAGCAAGCAGGGGACAGACGGACGCATGTGCGACAGAGCCGCATCCACGACCCGC
Organism: Thryonomys swinderianus; assembly: GCA_004025085.1. NCBI lineage: Eukaryota > Metazoa > Chordata > Mammalia > Rodentia > Thryonomyidae > Thryonomys > Thryonomys swinderianus. The sequence continues at coordinate 9,028 of PVIC010021676.1, forward strand.
CGCAGAGAGATGTGAGCCTGCGGCGGGACCATCAGCGTGACGATGCCCCGGGCCACAGCGCGCTTGGGTCTGGGAAGGACCCTCCCCTTCTCTCCGCTGCCCAGCCCAGGCTGGTAAGGTCCAGGGGCGGGCATGGGCTGGCCGGCCCGGAGGGCAGCGAGGAAGCGGCGCGCTGGCTGTAGGCTCTGCGCAGCCGGCAGGCGGGCGAGGGGCGGCGCCCACCATGAGCCTGTGGGGACCGGCCCGGCCCGGGCGGGCGGGCGACAGGGCGGTGTGGGCAGTGCCTCGCTGTCAGGCCCTCGCGCTGGAGGGCGCTCCGGCCCCTCGGCCCCGCGGCCGGTCGTAGCGCACAGACACGACGAGGAAGAGCAGGAGCGTGGCGCCCTGGATGGCGGCCAGCAGGAAGAAGTAGTAGTCCAGGTGGCAGCCGTTGATGTTCCCTGGAGGACAGCAGGGGCGAGGGCGTCTCGTCTCCCTTCCCTCTGGGCCACGCTGGGAAGCCGGCAGCAAACCGAGGTGCCACAGTGGCCTGCCCTCAATCCCGCCTTTCCCATGCGGCCTGGTGACACAAGGGCACCGTCCCTGCCACCCCGCTGACCCGGGACCCGCCGAGGGCTGCACGCTGTCCATGCCCTACTGGCACAGGACAGCTGAAAGCATGGCTCCAGGGTACTGGGCTCGCAGGGGACCCACAGCTGGCACACCGAAAGGCCATGTTCACACCACCAGCCCTCTGGCCTGGCACCGCAGGGACACACACCTGAAGGTGCCATTCCTCCTCGGACGCTCGGCTCCATCGCCACGAGCCCCCCACCCGGCCAGTGCTTCTCCCTGCAGGCGGCGGAGCCCGCTCACCGAGGCAGAGCGCATGAGCACAGGGCGGGCAGCCTGGCCCGTGAGCCGAGGGCACGGTGCCCTCACAGCGCCACTGGGGGTCGGCAGGACAGGGCCGGCTGGGTCCCACCACTCACCGAAGTCTGTGTGGCTGCTCATCCACCCGATGGCTTTGAGAGACACCAGAGCCAGCAGCCCGGAGCCCACAAAGGAGCCGACACCAGAGAAGAAGAAGAACAGGCCCATGATGGCACTCTGCATGGACTTGGGTGCAGCTGAGTAGGCGAACTCCAGACCTGGGGGGGGAGAAGGGAGGCGCTGGGCGGCCGGAGACGGCCCGGGAGGCCCGACTTGGGCCCGAGGACGGAGCGCTCCTCTCACGGACAGGGCCCAGAAACTCGAGCACACTCCCCGCAGGAAGCCTGTGCCAGGGCTCCGCCCAGGGGCCCAGCGCACTGCGGAGTGACTGCAGCAGGCTCAGCGGCACCCGCGGGTTCTCGGGGTAACGGGGTGCACCACGGTGACCCTAAATGGAGACCCGCGGCGCCGTGCCGGACCCACAAGCCAGCAGCACTTCCAGGCGAGGTCTGGGGGCTCCTGACCCTGTCCCTCCTGCCACCCGCTCCGACCTGCCCGTCCACTCCACCCGCTGCGGAGCCTCCCACCGCAATGGGGGCTGGGGACACGCGCTAAGCAGCACAGCGTTTTCTGGTCAGTCTCCGCTGAGGGCAGGAAGCTGTGGCCAGGATGGGCCCTCGCTGGCAAGTCAAGGCCTGGCACAGCCACACCGAAGCCGTTCTTCCTTCCTCCCCTGTGCTACCTCCAAGGCCGGGAATGACTTTTGTGGAAGTATTTTGGGGAATACTATTTTTATACTAAAAAGGAGGGCCTCAGCCGCAGGATCAGTACTTCTATTTTTTTTTTTCTTTTTTTGTGAGACAGGGTCCTGCTTTGTAGTTCAGGCTGGCCCTGAGCTCACTATGTAGCCTAAGCAAGCCTCGAACTCACAGCAATCTTCCTGCCACTGCCTCCCAAGTGCTGGGATGACAGGTTTGAGCCACCCCACTGTGGGAAGCGACCTGGGGGTCGTCACTGTGAGGCCTGGAGAACTGCACTGGGTGCTGCCCTAACTAGCAGTGAGGAGGTCTGCACTGTGAACGGTGCTGCCCAGCTCCCAGGAGAACTGCAGCCTCGTCCTGAATAATGGGATCTGTCTACTTGCTGCCTTGGGTGCCAGATCAGTGGCGACAAGAGGTCAACAACCTCTGGCCCAAGGTTATTCTCCGTCTGCTCCTCATTTAAGAATTTGCTGTTCTTTCCTTGGCGATTGGGTTGATCAACAAACTCCTTTGTGATGTGCTGAGAATAAAGTTATTCTTGTCTCTAGACAGCTTATCCAATAGACTGGAATTGACATAAGAAAGGTGGCCTCCAGACAGCAGACGACAGGGAAGTTACATCTCAGAAAGAAAGAACTAGTTGTAGACCAGGTTTAAACTGACTCTGCAGTTCTCTGTTTCCAAGTTTCTAACTATGACTATAGACAATTGTTAGCTGCTTCTGACGTCACTAATGTCCTTGAAATCTGTATAAGCATAGTACTGTGAATAAACTCGGGGCCTGCTCAGTATTGACTGAGAGGTCCTTCCGATCCCATTATTCTGTCTTCTTTCTTTTCTCAGCCGCACCCCTTGACTTTGCAAACCCGCTGTTTTGTCCGGCAGGCTCCGGCACCCCACCTGGCACTGTGGTGTGTGGTAGTGATTGCCGGTGGGCATGAGTCACTACACCTGGCACTGTTATACGTGGTTGCCAGGGATCAAACCAGGCCCTTGCATTTGCCAGCCAGACAATGGAACCACTGAGCTAAATCCCCAGCCCAGTACTTCTAAGCCACACTTCCCTCCCCACTCTGCTCCCACTGTCCCAGCGGGTAGCTCACCTGCGATGCTGGCGAATATCTCGCTGATGCCGATGAGCACGTACTGCGGGACCTGCCACCAGAGGGGCAGGTCAGCGGCGTGGTAGACCACGTGGCCGATGGTCTGGTTGATGATAGGTTTATCTCTGACCACATCCAGCCTTTTGCTTTCCAGGATTCCTAGAATTCATAACGGTTAGGACAGTGTTGACTGACATCCCCATGAGCTAGAGACGCAGGTGCTGCTGGGCACTTCCGGCGACGCTGAGCAGAGGAAAGGTGACGGCCTGTGGGCGCGCCTTGCGGAATTCAGCTCGCCGGGTGTCCGCTGCTGCTCTCTATGGCAGCCTGCAGGACACGCTCCTCAGCCGCCTGTCGCCCTGTTGCTCTCTCACGAGGAGAGAGGAGGAGGCAGCTGGGCGTGGCAATGCTCCTGCAACCCTGGCACTGGGGCGCGGGGCTCCCTGGCCAGGACACAATGGGGCCCCTGTAAAGGGATCAGGAAGACAGCAGCAAGTTGTTAGGGATTAAGAAAAACCTGGCCTGTCCTTCCTGCACTAAAGAGGCTGAGGCAGAAGGGTTACCACTAGTTTGAGGCCGGCCTGGGTTACATAGTAAATTCAAGGCCAGCCCCAAGTACACAGCAAGATCCTCCCTCAGAGAGACACGACCCAAGTGAACAACACTGGAAGGACGAGCTAGCCCTAGAGGCCGCCCGAGTGGACACACCGATAATGTCCCTCAGCTGGGGGCCTAAGAGGGAGGGAGGTTCCAAAGCGAGTGGAAGCGGAGCGTGCTGTTCACAGGAACCAGTACCAGAGCCCGCGTGTCCTCCTCCCCGCAAACACGCCTGCAGCGAGCACACAGAGTGGAGAAGCAGAGAAGGCCCAGGACGCAGCGACCAGGAGACAGGCAGGCGACCTCGGGGCCGGGCTCCAGGACACCGCGTGTGATGGCGGCAGGGCAGGGAGGAGCTTCCGCAGGGGCCCCGCGGTGTGGCCCGCAGCCCGCAAATGCAGACACACGCTCCGCAGGCCACTGTGGGCGGCACGCTGGCCTAGGTCGTGGCTGCTGTGGGAAGGGGCCCCCAGGCCTCCACACGGCCGTGCCCAGCGGGTACGACGCCCAGGCTAGCAGTGGCAGGGAGACTCACGGGGACAGCCTGGCTGTGCAGCGACCACAGCCCACAGGGGCAGGTGAGCGGAAGCTGCCGCAGCGCCTCCAGCCCCCCGGGCGGCCGCAGAGTCCCGGCCTGGGACGGGGCCCAGCACGGCTCTCCCGAGGCGCAGCGCGGCCCCGGGGAGCAAACACCACGCGGGACGAAACCCTCCCGACAAAGGGGAAGAAAAGCGTGGCGGCCAGACGCCCTCAGCGGACGGTCAGCAGGCGGGCCCTGCGGGGGGGCAGCCGCGGAAGCCTGGCTGAGGAGACGCACAGAAGATCGACGACAGAGCGACAGGCGAGGCCGCGGGCGCAGCGGGCAGGGCGGACACAGTCCTGGGAGGCTGGACACCGGCGGGGGGCAGGGGCCCGAGGGCAGCAGGGACCAGACTGAGACACCGAGACATGCCGAGGCGGCGCCGCGCGCTGGGCAGGAAGACGGCCATTCCAGACGCCCGGCTCTGGACGCCAGCAGCCACACCCTCCCTTTCAAAGCTCCAGCGGCGGGGGTGCCGCCCACAGGTGGGCAGAACGGCTCACCAGAGCACAACCCGCGCTGGCGGAGGCCCGGCCACTGCAGGTCAGAGCAGCAAGGCTGACAGGGCACAGCGGGCGTTCTGAGGCAAGACGAGGAAGAAAACCCAGGACAGGCGCCCCTGCGCACGGCCTGAGCTGCGAGCTGGGCAGCAGAGAGCTGGAAGGGACCCAGGCTCCCCGAGGCTGCGGGCCGGGGGGCGGGGTTGGCCGTGCCACCTTCCCTCCTGGGCAGGACAGCCCCGCAGGCAGGGAGGAGGGCTCTCCCGCACCAGGCAGAGACCCACATGCAAACCCAGACGCAGAAGCTGCACAGCCCCCGGCAGACTCGCTCACAGCGGAACAGACACCAGGAGCACTATCCTCGGGGCCGCCGGGGCAGAGCGCGGGACGGGACCCACCCGGACCCCACGCGGAAGTCGGGACTGCGCCTCAAGCCCTGGCCTGCCTGCTCGCTCCCACGCCCACGCCCACGCCGGGAAGGGGAAGGAGGCTCACACTGCCCGGGAATCACTCAAGCTGCAGCTGTTCCCAGCTCTCCACCGGTAAATTAAAGTTCTGATACTCATTTCAGATCAAAAAGGAAGTACAAGTGAAATGCCAGTTCTCACAGAAAACAACACAGGGCAACAGTAACAAATACCATGTGCTACACAGCCAGACAGTGCTCGCACCGCACCGCTGCAGGACTGAATACCTTTTTACTATGAAGGAGAGAACACACGGAAGAGGAGGAAGAATTTAACAAAGGAGGAGGAAAGAAGCGCAAGGTGCTACAAAGTATCTTCATCAGCCCTGCTGGAGGGAAAAAAGTATCTTAATTCTTGAATTGGGAAACAGCCCTACAAGGATATAAAATTTCAGTGCCTTAAAAAGAAAACAGTCACACACAAATTAATTCAAGAGACATTTCTACAGAAACAACATAAGTTGCGGCAAGACTACTAATAAATGTACAAGTCTAGAAATGAGGAAACATGGGCTTCCTGTGAACACTTTTATGTGCACTCTAAGACATTTTTTAAAGCCTTGAGAAAAATGCTTTAAAACTTTAAAAAAAAAAATAAGTGACTCAAGAGAAAACAGAAACGCACAGAATAAGAACAGATGCAGAGCACGCAGCAGAGCTCTGCCAGGGAGCCAGCGCTGGCCCTGGACGCAGGGCGCCCTCCTCAGTGCCCGGCCTGCAGAAGGAGGGGCCAGGGCTGGGGCCACGCCGACCCCTTGGGAAGCTCCCACAAAGCCTGCTCACAGCTGGTTTTGGAAACCGCACGCCCAAGACACCGCCGCAGAGCCCTCAGTAACAGGCACCCACAAATTAAGGTAAATGCAGAGGAAAAAGTAATCCGAGAAAAAGCAGTAAGTATTCCTTTCTGCTCAAACCCGGGAAAACTGAGACGCAGGCCAGGTACAACGTCTCACCGCAGTCCCTGTCTCACGCCGGCAGCGCAGGCCCTTCCCATAGAACTTGAAACCGGTCTCCCTACGCCACCAGCTGCCCTGGGTGGGCTGCAACTCAGACCCTCCTGCCTCAGCTTCTCAAAGTGCCATGATTCGAGGCATACGCCACCATCCTGGGCAAGAACCATGAACACAGGAAGGAGTTTCTCCAAGTCCAGCCCCCAGGCGGCGCGGATCCTCAGGGCTCAGCTTCTGCGGGAGTCGCTGGGCCGGGGCGGAGGCCGGGACACCCTAACCCCGCCTTCCTTCCCAGGGAGACACTCACAGAAACTACACCCGAAACCTCCAGAGGACACTGACCTCATCGCAAAGCCACCCGCCCGCCAGCGTCCTCCCGAGGGGCGGGCCCTGCACCTGGGTGTGACAGGCGCCTCGAGGCTCCAGCCCCGGAAGACCAAGGGCGACGGGTCCTCGGGAGGAAAGTGACTGCTGGGCGGTGAGCAGCCCGAGGACGAGGATCCCCCTCCCTGCCCCCACCGCGCGGCCTGGGCTGAGGGCGGCAGGACGCTCACCCGCGGCAAAGGCGGAGCACATCACGAAGAACATGCCCACGGCGATCCTCTTCAGGGAGGACGGCAGCAGGCCATGCCTCCGCAGGGCCGGGTCCACCAGCCTGTCCTTGAGCGGGATGAGCAGGAGGATGAGCACGGCGTTGAACATGGTGAGCCAGGCCGCGGGGAACTGCGGAGAGCACAGCGGGGCGCTGAGTCCTGGACCCGCCACGCGGACCACGTGCACCGGCCTCACAAGGGGAGGCCTGAACACCGGGACCTCCGCTGGCTGGACGCGGGAGTGGCAGCTGCTCCCGCCCCAGGCCCCTCGGTCACGCGGAGCTGCTTACCGTGTGCGGGTTGGTGGTAACGTTTGCGATTTCCGGGATCTTCAAGTGAAGACTCTGCAGGACGTACGTGGTCTGCATCTGCCACAGAGGGCGGAGTCAGTCCCGTGTGCGCCTTCCCAAGAGCGCAGCACGCCCTGCCCAGCTGCGGAGACGTGAGGGGCCCAGGACAGACGGTGCTGAGGTGGACAGTGGACCCAGCGCTGCCGGCTGCCACAGACCTCTCCTGGAGATCCGTTAACTACCAACTGACCAAGTGGGAGACGAAAGGGAGAGAGGGCCTGGGCGGCCAGCAGCACACCCTCTGGCTTCTGTTCAGAGGGGTTTTCAAAATCTTTAAAGCACGCCGGGCATGGTGGCTCATGCCTGTCATCCCAGCGCCCGGGAGGCAGAGGCAGGAGGATTGCTGAGTTCCAGACTTGCCTGGGCTCCATAGTGAGCTCAGGGCCAGCCTGAACTACAGAGCGAGACCCTGTCTCAAAAAAACCCAAAACAAACAAAAAATATATATGTGTATACATATTATCTAAAGCAGCCAAAGCACCCAATACTAAAAGCAAAAACTCCGAAATCTTAAAGATCCACAGGGAAAACTTCCCAGGGCCCAGTGCTTGGCTACCAGTGCCGCGCAGCCTTCCAGGGAGGACGAGGACATGCGACCTGCGTGGCCACCACTCACTTGGAAATACACTGTCCAGTAAGGGGTCAGAGCCAAGAACACAGGCACGATCTTGACCAGGGCTTTCATGTCTTCCACTTTGTCTTCCGTGAACGGCCCTCCGTGGGACATCTTACATGAATCAAACAGACTTTGTTTAGAAGATTGCTGAAAGACTCCAATGCCTTCACTTTGGGAAACAAAATGAAGGAATTAGTTTTCTTCCACCTCCAGCAATCGATTATCTGGTAACAAATCAAGTTTGGGGTAGGAGACCAGCTCACTGAACAGAATGCGCAGCCACTTCTCCTCTGACTGACTGACAGTGAACCCTGAACACAGCCGCCCGAGTGATTCATCGGCACAGCAGACCGGGAGGACCCCAGGTGGTGTGGCTGTGATTTCGGGGGCTGAAGACACAGGCCTATGCGGCCCACGCCGAGCACCCTCGGCTGGCGCTGGCCCCACTCAGCCTCCGTGCTGCCTGCAGCCCCCAGTTTCCTCTGAGGCTGTGCAAATCTTCAGTAGCGCTGGCTGGGGTTTGGGGGAGGCCACACCTGACTTCAGACTTTCCATTAGCTGCTGCATAAACCCCAAAACTGCCAATTGATGGTGACTGGCAGGGGCAGCCACGCTGGCTCACGGGACATAGCCTTCCTTGCAGCTGGAGGACGGGTCTGCGACAGACAGCCATCCCCCTCTGTGCCAGGAGGGCCAGGCAGCAAAGCGCCCTGGTCACCCTGACCACCAGCTGGGTCCTAAAGCCTTCCTGGCCATGTCACAGAGGACAGCAGGGCAAGGAGGCGGGAGGAAAACGCCGCGGAGGGGTGCTGGGTCCACACCCAGGCAGGCAGGCTTCCGGGCAGCAGCCCTGGCACTGCAGGTCGGCCCTGGCCCTCGTGCCATGGGTGCACACGACACGTGCGCCAGCTCTCGGGCTGGCGTCTATTCCTCACCCCGCACCTGGCTGGCCCTTTGTAAGAGGACCAGGTCTCCGGAAACAGCCCCTCGCACTCCCGCAGAGCAGCACACACTGGGCTCTCGCCGGAGCTGCCGGGAGACGGCATGTCACCAGCGAGGGACCCGAGTCCAGAGGGCAGCTGCCGCCGCTCTGGCCATGAACCCACGTCCAGTCTAAGTCCCTTTTACCCCAAAGCTGACAGTTTTCATCTGGACGGGGCAAAGGGGGACTCTGGGCCGTGTTCTGGTGGAGAAGCAAAAGCAGCCGAGCAGGCGCGTGTGGAGTGTGAACACGCACACCGCAGCCGTCCTCGTGAGCCACGGCGCGGGGGATAAACAGAAAAAACAAAGCCTGAAAAGTCAAACTCTAAATCCCAAAGACACTACTTCCTTAAGTTACCACTTTAAAAAATAAACAAAAAACAAGATTAAAGTCATTATGAACTTAATGGAGACACTTCTTCTGATTTGCTACATCATGCTAAATATTCACTTCCCTAAAAACATGTAAAGTAACAAATCCCATCTTGCACAATCCCCGATTGCCTGATTTCACTGCCTACCACTCACTGTCTCGGGCCTGCTGAGTCGGCACACCCTCTGGGCCGCAGCGCAGTGGGGGGGGGCGGACTGGCACGCTGCCCGCGGTGCCACTGTGCACCAGATGGGCTCCCTCAGCCCGAGGGGACAGAGAAGTCGGGGCAGGAGAGTGCAGAGAGGCCCGCGCAGGGACGGGCTCCACATGTCCTGGGCCCGGGAGCGCCTCCTCACAGCCTCCACAACGGCCACCCCGACCCGCCCGTCACAGGCACCCACGACAGCCTGGCACCTCGCACCGGACGTGAGAGGAGGGGTGCCACGGGGCCCCACACCCGCCAGGGGAGCACCCACTGCCAAGCAGGGAAACTTTAACTTCTAAAAATGTCTTCATGTGCCCCACGATTCAAGGTTTGCCATGATGGGTCTCAAGGCCATCTGGGAAGTGACCCCTGCAGGCCCACCAGGAAGGCTAGTCTGTCCGACGGAGGCTGGCTTCGTTCTGGGCAAAGGGGCAGCGCCTCAGGAGGACAGGGAGGAGCTTCAGACCCACCCCGCCCAGGGGCAGCGTCACTGAGGTGGACAAGCAGACCAGCCCAGGGTGCCCTCTCGTGGCCACTGGCAGCTCCGAGGCTGACCGAGGCACCTGAGGGCCAAGGGGATCCTCCACACGGATCCTCCCTGGGCAGACATGGGCACTGTGCCTACACTGGTGGAGAACCCTGTGTGACTGCAGCAGGCACAGCTGCCCTCGCCCCTGGAGAGTGTGTGCCAGCAAGGACAGAAGCGTCTGCGCTCTCCGGACAGGTGATCAGCTGGCAGCAGGAAGAACACAGCCTGCAGGGTCTCGAGGCTGTGGGCCCAGGGCTTCCATACAAACTGAGCTCCTGAGCTTGGCACTAGCACTGCGTGGCTGAGTCCCACACGGACAGGGCCAGCTCACCTGACTGCACCTGACAGTCCTCGCCCACGAGCTGGTGTCTAGAGACAAGTGCCGGGCCCCTGACAGCGCCCGGTGCCCAGAGGGCACAGCCTGCTTCCGAAACACAGGCACAAGCCCCTGCGTAGCTGTCACTCATGTTCTCAAGGCTCTAGGGAATAAGCCTCACACAAATCACGCACCGTCTCCCAGGCCCGGGCAAGTCCTGTCTGTGCCATCCGCCTCTGAGCAGCCAGTGGCCCCGGCTGCACCGCAGGGAGCGGAAGCTGACACGCAGGTCAGGGTGAGCGGTCTGGAGTCCGCGTGTGCCACTCCGCACTTCTGCTCTGGAGGGCACGGCGAGGAGGAGGCGGCGACTGACAGGGGAACCCCGCGCAGCCAAGGCGCAGGGCTGGCGTTTGATCACATGACCGGAAATCCCCCGGCAGGGTGCGAGGCCCGCGCGGCACTTACCTGCTGCTGGGCCGCGCTGCACGACGTCTCTGGGAGCAGCACGAGTAGGCGAGAACCCTGAACATATCCGTGAAGGCGCTGCCGTCCGGGCGCTTGGTGATGAAAACACTCTGGCCACAGAGGAAAACCACAAAAGCAATGGCCACGCACACCGTGGGAATGAGGTAGCCCACAAAGAAGCCCACGTTCTGCTGCACGTAGGCGATGCCTCCTAACGAGAGGATGGCTCCCAAGTTAATGCTCCAATAAAACCAGTTAAAAAATCTCCTCGTGGCCTCGGGACCTCGATCTTTGACCTAAAATAAGAGGGAGGAAAAATGCTTGAAATTCTTTTTAATTTTCTCTTTTCCTCTTTTTGCTTTGAGACAGGGTCTCATCGGGAGGTGTGGCCGGCCTCAGTCACCTCCGGGCGGGCCCTGCTGCTGGGCTCTGGACAAAACGCCCGGGACACCCAGTCACCACAGAGACGAATGCCCGCAGGCCCCACGGAACTCAAGGGAGCACAAGGCCTCGGGCCGTCAGGGAGCCACCTCCTGCCTCCGCAGTCACCCGCCGCAGGGCGGCCAGGACCCTGCACCCGGGACAGCCTGTGTAGCAACTTCCTGGCTGACGCCGACTGCAGGCGAGTTTCAGAACAGTCTTTACAGATCCATCCCTCTGAGCTACATCCAAGTACCACAAAGCAACCTCCAAACAGACTCAGCCCAAAGTGAAGCACTGGGGACACCTCTGTACCCACTGTATCTGGGCTCCTGAGATGTTACACCTGAATCAAACAAGCAATTATCGACTGAAGCTAACCCCACGGGCTGTTTGTGGTTAGAAAGGCTATCAAGGGCTGGGGATTTAGCTCAGTGGTTCCAGAGTCTGCCTGGCAAGCCCAAGGTCCCAAGTTCGATTCCCCACACCACATACCACAATGCCAGGCATGGTGGCTCACGCCTGTAATCCCAGCACTCAGGAGGCAGAGGGAGGAGGATTGCTAAGTTTGAGGCTTGCCTGGGCTATAGTGAGCTCAGGGCTAGCCTGAACTACAAAGGGAGACCCTGCCTCAAAAAAAAAAAAAAAAAAAAAAAAAAAAAAAAAAAAAAGAAAAGAAAAGAGAGAGAAGGAGAAAAGAAAAGAAAGGCTATCAAAGGAATAAGGAAGAATTGTAATAGGAGCAGTGATGCCCAAAAAGCTCAATTATCGCTAACTTTCTGGCCTCAGAGAAACAGAGGAAGGTCACAGGGAGGTCCACTCGTGGGGCTGGGCACTGCCAGCTGAACCTCACCTTCCCTGAGCCTCCCTCCCACCAGGCTCCACTCGCCACAAGCACTGGGCCGTCCCCGCCACAGACGTCTTGAGTTTCACTTCATGAAATCTTTTGGGCCAGCCCACTAGCTGAAGACTGTGTGATTCCTCAGTCCTAGGGACTTCCTTCTCCCATTGGGTCTGACCTCACAGCGACTGCAGAGATCAGGGCTTCTGACCCTCAGCGACCCTCTCTACCAGGCGGACAGGTCTTAAATGGGCTTGAGATGACCAATCAGATCATGCAGCGGGCAGCTCTGGGGCAGCCAGACCCCGGGAAATGGACGTCAGGGTCTATGCTTAGGGTTATAGTAAGGGGCATAAAACAATCAAAATTAAGTGTTCCTCAACATTTACTATTTTTAAGTCAAAGTGATAAGCATCACTACCAAGGTGGAAAGTAACATTCCCACCGCCCCGGTACTAGGGATAGAACTCAGGACCTTGTACTTGCCAGGCAGAGGCAGTGCCACTGAGCTACATCCCCGGCCCAAGTAACATGTTCGAGTGGATTACATGTCTGTGGTCATCACAGACTGAGGTACTGGGTGAACCGTACGTTCTGGAGTTTCAACTTCCCCCATGCAAGGCAGCACAGGGCAGTCCATACACCGGCTGCTGAGGGCATCACTGAGGAAACGTCTGTGCTGAGAAGTCTGACACACGTGACCTGACAGCTCACACACGACCTCACTGGGGGCGTCAGCGCCTGGGCGACGCTGCGGATGGACAAGAAGACTGTGCGCAGGGATCATTACAGAGAAAACATGATTAAAACTGTTAAGAAGAAAAACAGGAACTGTTTTGACACCCTGAAAAGGGAGGGTGGAGACCAGTGAGCCGCGTGGCCTGAGGGAGGGCAGTTTCTGCACTCGCTGAGGCGAGCCGCCTCCTGTCCAGCCCGTCCACTGCACACGGTCCCACTGCACACATCTTCCCGTGTTCTCAGGCATGCTTCATTTCAAATACAATTAGTCTCGCACACTTCTAACCTCAAGACTGCACCCAGCTCGTCTCCTGAGCGAGCCTGGAGGCGGGCTGACTTCAGCTCTCGAGCCCCATGGCAGAGCCAGAGGCCGTACCAGGCCTGAGAAAGCACAGCCGCCGCTTCTGTGGCAGGTGGAAGCGGGTGGAAGCGGGTGCCTGAGGCCTGGGCCGGCGGGCTGTGGTCCTCAGCTCAGGCGGCCCCACGGGTCACGTGCGAGCAGCTGCTGCCTGGCCAGCAAGGGTGAGCGGCACATCAAGTGACCGGTCAGATGACCCCGGAAATCAATCTGGAGAAGTGGGGCAGAGAGACCTGATGGCCTGCAGTGAGTCAGAGACATTCCTTAAAGTGCACAGGCCTGAGATTTTCCCTGTAGGAAGAAATGAGCTATTTGTTCTGTTTAACTGCACAGTAAATTCTTCCTTCCTCAGATCACTATAAAAGGGACGCATAAAAAGAATAAAGATGGGCAGCCACCAATTCCCACAATGAGGGTGATCATTGCGAACCGAACCGCAAACGCACACTAATAAAACTTAAAAGGGAAAAACAAACACCGGACCCACCCATCAAAATCGACCCTGACCTCGGAGAGAGGGGAAACCCGGAGGAGCGGCAGGCCGGCCAGCTTTTCGTCACGTGCCTCATTCAGGGTTTCACGTCCACTTCAGAGGCCACCAACCCTGCAGGCGTCGAAGCCGCACAGCGACCCCAGGGCCCAGCAGGGGAATCACACGGTGCCCTGGCCTTCTCAAACAGGGCACCTCAGAATGGGGCTGCCGGGCACTGTGAAGCACCCTCGAGACCCCCGGACCTGGCATGAAGCCCAAAGCCGGCCCTTAGGGCACCAAGCTCCGCCCCATGACTTGTGTGGAGTGACAGTTTACACGGCCTAAAATTAACCTGGGGAGAGCGTGGCCAGGGTCACCAAGGATCCCGAGCTGGGTGTCCATCGCTGCCATCCAATCCACAGCCACTCCCGTGCTCACGTGGCCAACAGCAACCCCCGATTTACAGCGGCCAGGACAGGGCCACACCCGGGAGGCTCGCCTGCCCCGGTGTTCTCCAGACTCATCAGCACTGGGACACTCAGCTCATCACTCAGCAGATGATCCAAAGCCCAGAAAACTTCAAACTGAACACAAAAGTTCAAAGAATCATAAAATATACACTCTGTACCCTAATTCAGAGCTCTTGCTTTCTTTTTTCTGATATAAAGTACTTGGCTGAACTACTTCAAAGTAAGTTGTAGCATCTTACTTTCCTACCAAGATTTCACCCACCGGGCCTGGGGATTTAGCTCAAGTGGTACCGGGCCGACCTTGGATGTACAAGGGGCTGCATTCAATCCCTGGTACCACAAAAAAAAAAAAAAAAAGATTTCATCCCCCAACTCCTAAAACCAGCGGCGTGCTGTTACCATCGCTGAGACGCACCGACACAGGTCCTCCACTGCGTGACCTCTGCGATCTCACACAGCTCATGCCCCAGAGAGCGAGGCTTTAAAAAAGCACCTGCATTCGATCCCGCTGCGTACCTGGCCATCAGGTCCCTCTGCGACTGACAGGTGCTTGGAGTGAAGAGGCTGTGAACCCCACAGCAGAGTGCATTTCCCTGCAACTCCACAATGGATTATGGATCCAAAGCACACAAGCTCTATCAGATCCATTCACAATACAGACAGCCACTCAGGGTGGCTCATACGCCCTTTAAGAAATATTAACTGGCTGCAGATGCAGCCGAGCGGACAAGCCCGTGCCTGGTGTGCACAAGGCCCCAGGTCAATCCCCAGCACCTGTGGGGAACGAGTCATGAATCAGAACCCTAATCCCTCCTAGAGAGCACCCGCTTCAGTCAGACTGGCTGGGCCCAATGCCCACTCTCCTGCACCCTTGCCGGGACAGCGGCACGACCACAGCAGCACCCTGTGAACCGCTAGGAGGCTGGCACGAGACCACGTGGGACACGCACAGAAAGAACCCTCTATTTTACCACCCAGGCTCCGTGGGCACTGCATGGTGCCTGCCCTTCATGAGGCCCTGCACCATAGCACCTTGTCGAGCCAAGCTTGGCACAGTGCGAAAAGGGTAAGAAACCAGACCTGGAATAAGTGCCTGGTTCCTACAAAACAGGAAAACAGCCTTTTTGTGCCTCCATTTATGAACCTGTAAGGTAAATCCGAGACTCATGTAGGACTCAAAGTGCACATCTGTGTACAAAGAAACCTGTGCAGAGAACTCAGTGCATCACACTGTATTCCTGCCAAGAGAATTACGATGTATCCTTACTCTAACATGCCAGCCCTGTGCCCTTTGGCTCCGGTCCAAAGCACGAGAACAGCTGTGTAATTTGGGGCAAACGCTTCAACCTCTCAAGGCTCAGTTTCCTCACCTGTAAAATAAGGTGTCTCATGGAACAGGAGGCCCTCGGGGAGAGACAGTACTCATAAAGGTGCCTAGGGCAAAAGCTGACTCCCTAGCTTCCCACAAAACCTGCCAACACTCCCTGGCACCCCACTTCCACAGCTCCTGGCCCCCCACTCCGGCCACACCTCTGTCCGGGCCTCCGCCCACTCAGTTAGGCTCTCATGGGATCTGTGTGGTCACCACGTCCCTGACAACCCACACTCCACACAGGCGCCCTCAGCCTCTCTGAGAAGGGGCAAGGAGCTGGCATCTCAGGTTCTATGAGGCTCTTGGTCTCCATAATGGTGAGAGCAGCTATAGTCCAGGGAACAGGTAAGTGGAGATGGGCCCACTGTGCCCCAGTAACGTTTTACTTACGGAGACTTAAATCTGCTTTTCACCAAGTCACCACTTGCCACAGAACACGCTACAGCTTCCAACCACTTACAGATGCAAGAACCACTCTTGGCATGAGAGTCCTCAAGAAACAGGAAGTAGATCTGATTTGCACCCAGGCCAAATCTCTTTTCCCCTGGGAGGCTCTGGACGGCCCCTTCCACATCTCTCGGCCATGGCGGTTCAGAGCAGCAGTCTGCTGCCACCCTGATGCCCACCCTCCACTCCATAGCGCCTTTTCTACCTACCCCAACCCCTTTGAAACAACAGCTGGCCGCTGCACAGCAACGACAGGAGCTCTCCCTCGCTTTCCCACCTCGGGGCCTCCGCACTTGCTGAGCCCTCTATAAGGGAACCATGTTTTTTGTTTTTGCGGTACCGAGGATGGAACCCAGAACCTCAAGGGGCAGGCAGGCAGTCCAGTGCTGAGCTGCATCCCCAGCCCTTTTTATTCTGACACAGGGTCTCACCAAGTTGCCCAGCCTAGCCTCGAACTTTCGATCCTCCTTCCTCAGCCTCCGGACAGCTGAAACTGCTTGCTTGTTACTTTCGATTTGCTCTAGCCCTCAAGGCTCAACTCAAATGGCCCCTCCACAGACAGAAGTTCTTTTCCTTCGAGCCGAGGGAGGCTACCACCGCCTGTGTGGGAAGACGGGCCCAGCGGCTCCTGTCACATCTGCCTCCGCTGCCTCTGTTTACCACTCAAAAGCTTACTCTCGACCTGGAGACGCCCCGGCGTCGGGGATCCCCATCCTTCCCTAACAGGTGGAAGGGCAGGTGGGCTTCCTGCTTCCACCGGGCGGCAGGCTCCCTCTCTGGCTTTCGTCCTGCGCCAGGCGGAAGGGCAGGTGTACGTACAAACGCAGGGCGCTGGGCTCTCTGCTCCGGGGCCCACGCCTTCAACTGGAGGCAAGCGCCCAAGGCTGGGAGCTCCGCGTCCCTCCCGTACCAGGTGGGCCCCCTCCCCGCCCGCCCTGCACCCGTGGAGGTGCAGGTGGGCGCGGCTCGGCTCACCTGGTCAGCGCCAAAGGGCGTGATGTTGGCCTTGACGGTGGCCACGCCGAGGCCCACGAGCGCCAGTCCCACGAAGACGGCGGGGGCGCAGCGGCGCGGGGCGTCCTCGGGGCAGACGGCCGTGCCGTTCGGGTAGGGCGCCGAGCAGTTGAACACGCGCGCGGGGCGCGGGGGCCCGCAGAGCGCGGCGCGGGAGGCGGGCGCGGCCAGCAGCGGGAAGGCCAGCATGCCCAGCAGGTAGAGCGCCAGGCTGAGCAGGATGGCGCGCGCCCGGCCGAGCCGCGCGTCGGCCAGCCAGCCGCCGAACGGAGAGCCCAGGTAGGTGAGGCCCATGAAGAGCAGCAGCGCCTGGCTGGTCTGCGCGCCCTCCCAGCCGAACGTCGGTCCGTTCAGGAACAGCACCAGGTTCGACGTGACGCCGTAGAAGGCCGCGCGCTCCAGCAGCTCGGTCAGCAGCACCGCGCCGCAGGCCGCCCGCCGTCCGGCGAACGCCCCGGCCGCCGAGGCCGCCGCCCGCCGCGCGCCCAACAGCGGCACCCGCTCGCCTGCCGCACCCTCCATTCTCTGGTCGCCGCCGCCGCCGCCGCCGCCGCTGTGCCTACCGAGATCCCAGAGGCCCCCGCGCCGCGCTCTCGCGAGACCGCCGTCCGCACAGCCCGTTGGGTGGCGCGCCGCGGCTCAGCAGGGGGGAACTTCCGGCCCCTCCCGGAAGCCGGCGCTGCGCCGGAGGAGAAGTCCGAGTTCGCGAGCGTCGCGAGGGCGGCGGCGGCGGCGGCGGCGGTGGCGGTGTCACCCGCGGAGGGCTCGGATGGGAGCGGAGCACGCCGAGGCTCGCTCTGACCGCGGCTACGCCCCAGGAGGACTCCCCGAGGCTGGCTTGGCGTCGGGAACAGTTTCTCAACCGCACGACCGACGGTCACCGCGGATGGCGCTGCACACCGAGTGGTCCGCTGTCCCCCTGGATGGCAGCTTCAGTGCCGCCCAACCGGGACAAGGCGCAGTGTGCCCAGACGAAGCAGCATGTCCCCGGGGCCTCACTTGTACCTTTGAGAACCCACTGTAGTGTCGGATCAATGGGATTGATCAAAATGATCAGAGACAGGAGAATTGGGTAAAACAGTAAGGTTTAGTTCCGAAGACCGACCAGCCGAGGAAACCGGTCCCTACCGGCGGCCCAGTTCCCTGGGACAGCAGGGCAGTTGCAGTGTTTACAGAGCCAGGGTACTTTGGCACTTTTCACTGGTTGCATGTTTCACAGGTTCTACTGAAAGTTCGACTGATGAGCCAGCTGGGAGTTAGAGCTGGCAGAAAGTTGAAGTTACACAAACCATGTTTAAGCAAAAGATTGAGCTGGCTGCGGCCTATGGGGTCATTGTGGTTTCTCCTACGTCTCAAGGTTGAGACATCTAAACAAACCTTGAGGTTGATTCCAGTTCTGAGAATAAGCTGACACCAAACAAAATGGGGAAACTTTTACAGAATTTATAAACTGCACTTTTGCCACCTTCAGCTTTCACAGAGTTCACAGTATTTTAAGTCACTGCAGAGTTCATAGCTGATCAGAAAGCAGTTCTTTTTCTACTACACAATGACTTACTACAAGCAGGCTGCACCTGGTCTCAGCCTTCGCAGAGACCGACGCACACCACCCTGGCCACGTGGCTGGCATCCCAAAGCCCTTTTTGGCCAGCCAGTCAAAGAAAGGTGATTTGACCCTCTCGTTTTCCTCCATACTACCTCCTCCGTTATCGGTTTGTGCTTTTGCCTCTCTGATTGGTATACGTTCTGCATCAGTTCTGATTTTATGGTGGCAGAGTTCCTGGGTGTCTTGTCCCTGCTCTACCCTTGCACTTAGGACAGGGACACCTCCAGGAGTGGCAGACTGTTCCAACAGCAGCCTCCAGCAAGGCTTGAGAAACTGAAATCCACAACCCCCACGATTCACCCTTCCCCACCCTGAGGTCCAACCAAAACCCGGGTGGAGTTGCATCCTGAGAAGAGGGCTCGGCCAGTAGGTCACCAGGCTAAGGAATCTTGCCAATGAGGTTACAGCACGCACTGTTTTAATGTGTGTGTAACGCCATGCTGGCACACAACAAGAAGAATATATTGATTCACACCTAATGAGAGATTAGCTAAAGGCCAGAGCTGGGCCTTCCTCACCTATTAGTGCTAATTGTTTGTAGTATCTTAGCTCAAATGGCGCTGTCTTAATCCTCCTGCACTAAATCAGTGCCCTCTTTTTTCTGTGTCATTCTTTCTACATTTTTTAATTTTTTTTTTGAGACAGCATCTCGCTTTGTAGTTCAGGCTGGCCCTCAGCTCACTATGGAGCCCAGGCAAGCCTCGAACTCAGCAATCCTCCTGCCCCTGCTTCCCAAGTACTGGGATGACAGGCGAGAGTCACCACGCCCAGCTTCCTTCTGCATTCTTATGTTCTTCTTTAAACAGATCCATACCCGTTTTTCTCACAACAGCTCTTATAATTTACAGTTGTGTATTTCATGAAACTCTTTAATGTCTGTCATTTAAAAAATGTTTAATGATACACGTTTGCAGTAGGTAATGATCACAACCCTTGTGAGGAGTTGGTGCATGTACATGACACACCCTAATTATTTATAAATCCCTTTCCCCTCCGTCCATCTCTTGCTTGTTTTGAAAGCTGGGAGGGCTGGAATCGTACATCCCTCTGCTCGCTACAGTCCCCCCAGAGTCTGAAACAGTGCCCCCCAATGAAAACCGGGTGAGATCCACCAAGCGGGCGCTTGTTGAGTCGCCGATGATGGGGAGACACCTCACATTCATGTCAGCACCTCACTCACTCACTGCAAAGCCAACCTGAATGGTTCCTGTCCGGAGTCCATGCGTGTAGAAATGTTTGATCAGTGTGTGGGGG
>PVIC010021677.1:0-28372 GCA_004025085.1 Thryonomys swinderianus
AGAAGAGCAAACACCACAAATGTAGCACACAAACACACTGTGATATTTCTCCTCTTCTTTCATTTCGGCAGTTTTGGAGGGAAAAAAGAATCATTTTAACTGAGACGCTGCATGCATGACATTAGATTTGGATTTGGTCGAGAATAGCATCGGTGCATGGGGTTGTCCCAAATCTTCAAATGTCCTTCAGCTGTTGGGGAGAAGTTTTAGATGATGACACTTTGCTCACATTTACTTTAAAAATATAACACCCGACAGAGCTGTTTTATTCTGTTGTAATAACATTCCGTAAGATAAAGAAAATATGTATGAGGGAGGTTTAAATCCATACGAGCCAGAACATGTGCTGTTTTGCAGCCCAGCAAAGAACACTTGTTGTTTGTCACTACCCAAGGCTACAAAAGGCAGGTGGACTGTGTGAGTGGTTACACCTTCAGGGAAATACAGCGGGGAGATCTGCCCTTAGTTCTTGGGGTTGGCACCATTTTTAGCCTTCGTGGTTCACAATAAGGTCTGCTGGTGTTGACTCCTCTCCCTCTTAAAGAAAAGAGTTGTATTTTGGGGATACACTGTCTTAGTGCTGCTGGAACCAAATCTTCAATCTAACACTGATGATGATGATGATGATGATGATGATGCTGATGATGATGATGATGATGATGATGATGATGATGATGATGGGTGCTGATGTAATGTGTCACATCTGAGAACTTCCTTTCATGAACATCTTCACCTTGCTGAGGACTCTGCATCCCACACAGATGTGTCCCTGGCTCAGCAGTGAGGCTGCAGTGGAGGCTGCTGAGAGAGGGAAGCCAGCACCTGTTCTTGTGACCTAGTCCACAGCAGTGGCTCTTTCTGGGAAGCCAGGACCTGTGAGAGGGCATGCTGCTTTCTAAGTATGGTGCTTTGTAGGGTCTGGAATCAAAGCTATCAGAAGCAAAGAGCTCTTTTATCTTTCTTTTTTTGTACACATTCAGTGAGGAGTCAGCCGGGAATACATGAGCAATGAAAGGCAGGTTTAAAACACATTCAGAGTGTTCCCCATCTTAATTGTCTAAAGCTGATGTGCACTATTGATTTAAATATTAGCCTTAGGCCAAACATTAGTTAGAATAACTTCTACCTTACTGTTGAGTCTATTGTTCTCTCTATATAGGATTAAAAAATTCATATCTGAAATATGATTTGGGAGACTGGAGAAGTCACTGATTTTTCTGGGGAACTTACTAGTAATTTATAGTTATGTGTTAACTATAATAGTGAGGTAGATCCATAAATTTAAAAATGAAATAGATTTGTAAATGGCAGCAGTGATATCTTACTATTCAAGAATCCATTGGTTAAAAGAGATAACAAACCAAATGATATGGGCTAAATCAAACAATATGTTTACTACAAAGCCCAGGAGCTGAAAAGTCCATCAGGTACAGCTGGATCCAGGAGTCCAGGGCCTACTCTTTCTTGTCCCATATTCCTACTTTCCTTTGTTCTCTGTCATCTCATTACCAGACACATGGTGGCTCCTGGCAGCTGTGGTTGCTATGTCCTCACAGCTGTCAAATGCAGCTTTTTTAGAAGCCCCAGGGCTCAATTCCACTTTGGTTAACTTAGGTAGCATCTCCAGTGCTCACTGATGACTACGGTTGAGCAGGTAGAGTATGCTTACTGTCCAGGTCCAAATCACAGGCCCCACCAAGATGAAATGGGCATGAGATTCCTTCGAGAGTCTGAGCTGTGTCTTTTTAAAATTTTTATGTAATTAACTGGTAAAATCATATCAAAATAGTACTTTAAGGTATTTTCTTATGGTGATAACTATTTCCAAAATGATCTTAAGAAGCCTTCTTAGAATAGGTAAATGAGGGCTGGGGATTTAGCTTAAATGGCACCACACCTACCTTGGAAGCACGGGGCCTAAGCTCAATTCCTGGTACTGCCAAAAAAGAAAAAAAAAAAAGGTAATTGAGCAGAGTGAGACACATGCCATCTGTGTCTCACAAAACTCTAAAATAACTAGACTTATTATCTTCCTACTTTATAAATGAGGAACCTAAGGCTCAGATAAATTGTGCAACTTTCCCATGGCTACCCAGCTAACAAGTTCCAAAACTATAATTGGCATCCAGATCTCCTTGATTCCAAAGTCTGAAGTGTTAACCTCTGTGACTATTGTCTCCACATCTAAAACTTTGCAAACGGGTAGTTTACATGTCAAAATACTGCTTCCTCACTGTGCCCAATGCCATGCTATCCCTGTCTGCAGTAAATCCTGGTTTCTGAATACAAAACTTCCCAAAGCAGTAGATAAAGTGCAGAAGTATCCACAGTCCCAACTGTTAAACCACTTTTATTCCTTACATGTACTTGATTGGTTCTGGGTTGGCTGATACATGGTGCACACCCTGCCCAAATGATAATATTTTTCTGTGATAAAAGTTAATGCTGCCATATTCTCAAAGCACATATTCTCCCTGGAGACAATATTTGCCTTCTTATGTAAATAAGGCAGTTTGGCTTGCACCCAGTAGGTGGCACTACACTTTTCCCGCCTGGAAATGACTTTGACACTGTTTTATTTGTAAGAAACTGAGAACTCACAGAATGCCTTCCTACAAACTAAGGCATTCTAGAAGAAGGGATCTTCCCAACTTGCGTTCTGTCTCTTGTCATCTGAGAGGAGAGCCTTATAAGTCGCACACAGGTACCGAGGTGCAGCCAGACCTAAGAGCGGCCGTCTCCAGACGCAGACCGTGCCCTGCCGGCTGCTGGCTCTTTGACCCTGTGAGTTGCTTGAGCTGATGGGAATGGAAGACAATAAACCTGTACAGAGGTATCTCAAGGGATTGGAAGGAGAAATGCAATAAATCCTGGTTTTTTATGGTATTCCACTTAGGTTTCCCAACTCAAATCGGAGTTCTGTGGGAAGCTGGGCTGGAAAATTTTTTTCTGCGCAGAGTCACAGCAGCTCTCGGCCCGGATGGGAAACAGTCCCATCTACTCAACCAGCAGTTTCTGAGTCTCTTCCAATAATCCCAGTCATTCTAAAGTTTAAAAAGATACAAAATGGAAATAACATGGTTCTTATATCCCAGGAGTTTACCAGCTACAAATAAGGGACCCATTGCTTCAGCCAGTCCTGGTTGCGAACCCACTGAGACACTGGGAATAGGGTCCTGGATCACAAAGAAATGTTCTCTGCTCTGATGGAGCTAGGAGCTTGGCAGGGCATGAAAAAGCAATGCCATACTTCCAGTATGATACCAGTTGGCAAAGTAAGATAAGTACTGTGAGACTGTGTGGTAACATGGTTCGGGAGACAGAAAGCTGTGCAAGGCCTTGTGGAAGAGATGATTTTAAGGGCAGAGCCAAAGGTGAACTGTAATGAAGAGGGTGCCATGGCGAAAGCAGAGAATAAAGTCTTGTGCAGCATGTGATGCCTCAGAGGTGAGATTAGGTCCTTCACAGAACTGAAGGAAAAGTTCTTTGAAGCTGCAGCTGGGGGCACAGGGGTTGGCAAGGAGAAAATGGCACAAGATGGGGCTGCAAACACTGTTAGGCAGGGCCAGTGGTACAGAGCCTTGTGTACCACTTTATGGAATTTAAAACTATATTCCAGTGCAAAGAAGACCACAGATAGATTTGGAAAAGAAATAGCATCATAACATCATGGGTTCATTTGATTGTTCAACACTGTTTTTTTGGATGCCGACTGTGTACCAGTACATAGAGTCCTAGGAAGTATATTAGAGATATAAACTACAAGGAAAATACTTTAAAGTAATTCTGATTCAAGGAGGAGGGAACCAGGAAAGTTTGTGTTAGAATGAACAAATCTGTTCATAAAAGTTGTCTCAGAGTCTGTTCCAGGTTCCAGAGATTGATTGGTGCGTTAGACACAGTGTCGTCTCAAGTACTGTTGTGTGTGTTGCTATTAAAGCAATGGTGAGAGCGGGAAAAGAGTCACAGTCAGTGGAGAGGCCTGCTCTGAAGACACAGAGCGTGTAGCCAGGCAGGCAGCATGAGCAAGCGTCTATGTTCTTCAGTACTTTATTTCATGCGTCATGATCTGATTAAAACAAAACAAACAAACAAAACCTGTTTGTACTATCATAAAAGAAGCCAAGAGTCCAAGGAGAAATTGCTGATTCCAATGAGCAGAGAATGTACCAAATGAGCACAGGCAATTTTTTTTTTTCATACCAGATAGCAAAGGCACAGTCAGAGTCTGACAGAATCGCATCAGAAGGACACAAAACCAGCAGGAAGGGGTTCTCAGTGATAACAGATGGGAAGAGCTGAGAATCCCAACAAGTAAGCTTGGATTAATATAAAAACCTCAGTGAGTTTACAAATATATGTAGGTTCATAATAATAGTGAAAAAAGATAGCCCTTCCCCTCTTGCTAAAAATCCAGAGTCACACTGATCAATATTGCAAGTAATTTCTCTCTGAAAAAGGTAATTCAAAGTAAATCACTTTCTTCTCCTTTCTTGTATTAAACAGTATCTCAGTGGGACTAAGTAGCTGTAGTTACCAAAGTGTTTGTAAAAGAATTGCCATTAATAAACAAGGAAGAATTGAAGAAATGGCAAAATTGAAGAAAATCACCTTTTTTTTTTTTGCAATTTCTAATGAAATGATTTAAACAAAGATTATTGATGAATGAAAACATGTCTAAAACGTACACAGATTTTTTTTTTTTTCAGTGCAGGGATCAGGCTTCTTCCATCTAAACCCACTGCTCAGTTCAGGCCAGAACTTTGTCCACATGAAACCAGGTGAAGTAGACAGCGGCCCCCGGAAGGAGCCTGGGCAGAAAGGACAGACGAGCATCCGCACAGCTGAACCCTGGCAGCCAAAGCTTGGTTCACAGGGAGTACGCACCGTAGAGAAACGGATCTCTTCCAGTGTAAGTAAGCAAGCAGGGAAATCAAGAATGTGAAATTTCCTAGCCCATTTTCTCCCCCTACACAAAAGGTTGAAATCTAAACTGACGGCAGAGTCGCTGCTTGGTTACAAAGGGCTCTAAGAGAGACTGGCAGTCGGGTGCGTGGATCTTGTTTGCATACTGTTTTGAGCAAGTCAGCCGTCAACGGACGTTTTTTCATATGGCCAGGAAATGTGTATATAATGGACTAAAAAAAAAATCAAAGAATTACTGTTATTAGGGTTGATAATTGCATGGTGATTGTATAAGGAAATAGCTATATTTCATAGAAATATGTATGAAATACAGAGAAATGGAATGTCATGAAGTCTGAGATTTACTTGAGAATAATTAGCCCCAGAACAGAAGAGTCGGTATAGAAAGTAAGTGGCAGTATTAAGGCAATTGCTGAATCTGCATATAGGGTACCGGCACTTGGTACATAGCTCACCCTTATTTAGTATTTGCTTGAAATTCTGCATGAAATCTGTGCCTTTGAAGTGGAGACGCAGAGATTTTGAACACACAGGCAACAGAACTATTGCATTAGAAGCTTGACTCCGGCAATGAGATCATGTAGCAGAAAATAATCACAAAGTTGTGATTAGAACCCTCAGCCTGAGTCTGGTGCTTTCTCCATAACGTCTCCTACTGTGCTCTCTGGGAGTCCATTCAGAGTCCACCCTCTTTGTTCCAGAAGGTGGCTGTGCTCTTGGGACTGAGCAGCCACGGTTTGTCTTCTCAGATCAGGACTATTTCCCTAGAACTGGAGGAGTGCTATTCTTTAACCACTGGTTCCTAGAGAAAGGCAGTTCCCAACCCTTGGTTAGATGAATAACCAAGTGTTAGTGATTTGTTCACGGACTGAAAGGCAGCAGACAAGGCCCTAGCTTCCAGCCTTTTTTAAGCCCCAGGAGGATCCCAGGTGTGCTGGTCCCATGCAGCACGTTCCCACATGCTCTTGACTCTAAACACAGGTGTGACCATAGGAAAGGCTTTAATGTGGGGATTTCAAATGCCAAGCTGGTTACTTCCAGTGATGTTGTGGACAAAAGTTCCCCTTTAGCTGATGTCTGTAATTCTCTCTTCCCCGCACAGTCCTGGGAGGCTTTCTCTGCATCCACAAAGAGGTGGGAGTGCTAGCACAGCGGAAACATAACTAGCTCTGTGTTCAGGAAAATAGCACTAACTGGCATCGCTGCCTTTTGTGTGGCAGGCTCTCGATGGCTTTCCAAAAGTTAACTCATGCAGTTCAGAGAAAATTGTAGTTACGCTATTTAGTCTGGAGCACTGATTTCAGAAAACCCAAGGCCTAAGAGACCACTGACCACCTACTGTTCACTTTTCTTCATCTCCAGAACCCAGCAGAGAAGTTGTAAAGCCCAGAGGCGCTTGAGATTCTGCCACCTTGGATGTGTCTAGAGGGCTGGTACTCAGGGCACCTGTGCACAACAGAGTACAGAGCAAAATCTGTGGTCTTTGGTTATAAATGCACCTATGTTGTAAAGAAATGTGTTAGATAGTAGCTTCATAGGCAGTGGATGTTGCCAAGAGGGAAATCATGGTCTGTTTGAATAATTTAAATTCTAATCACTAGCATGTAAGTTCTGCAGAAACTATGTCTCTTTCGATTACCATGGGACCCCCAGGACCCCTCCTGGCTCAGAGCAAATACTTGACAAGTACTTCTTGAATGCACAGAGGAGTGAATGAATGAATGAGAATCAATATGCTTTCCTTAAAAATGGCCCAAACATTTGCTTGTTCTATGCCAACTAAACCAGAGTTTAGTTGAAACAAAAAATAAGAAATGTTGTTATTTATGAATTTTAAATCAGGAAAGGCAGTATGTTATAAATTGATTAGTATTTCTCAGAACTTTGCAAAAGGCTAAAATCTGAGCATTGTCCCTCTCATTCACCCCTATGAACTCAGTTACTGCTATAATTTCACCCTTTCCTAACTGCTATGTCTGGCCTGTTAAGGTTTATCTCAATCTTACCACCTTCAAACGTCTGAAGGAGTATCACCAGGAGTATCACCCACACTACTGTGCGTACAGTTCATCTTGCTCTACTCAAGTCCACATTTCTTTAAACTCCTCACTAGCTACAAATTACTCAGAAATGCTCACCCTAGTAGGCCTTTTGAATGGGAGCCACTGCCCAAAACCAAGTCTCTCTCACCTGCCTGTTTTTGCTCTAGACAGAGTAGGTTTGTTTGTTCCTTAGCTCCAGTTCTGGGAGGTTACGGGCAGTTAGGAGTTAGGCTCTTAGATCCTTCATTGTCCCCCAAAGAGGGATTCTGTGTTGCCAGAAATTCTACCACAACGAATCACAATTGCACATGTATTATGTACGCAAGGTTGATGGCTGACATTTCTTAGTGTTTCTACATGAATTCTAACTGTCTGAAAGGGTATATGCCTGTCCATAGGATCTGACTCCCCAGCTGCCTCTTGTCTTCCCATGTTCTAAACTTGTATTAGCGGCCACAGGCATTTATTCCCTGCAGTTCTGGAGGCCGGAAGTCTGAGATCAGGGTGCCAGCACACAGTTGAGTTCTCGAGAGGCCTTTTGACTTTGCTTATAGATGGCCACCTTTTCGCTGCGTCTGCACTTGGCAGACAGAGGTTTTGTCTCTTTCTTTTGCCCAGAGCCCCACTCTTATGACCTGAGGTAACCTAAATTATATTCTAAAGGTTTTGACTCCAAATATAGTCACGTTGGTGGTAAATTCTATTCAAAATACAAGATTTGAATCCTTAGCAGCTTCCAGTGGTTTCTTCTATTACATTAAAGCCAAAGTTTAAGCTGTGAAAAATCCTCATGTTTTATTATACTTGGTCTGAAACCCAGAAAGGTCAATGTTGGAAATTTCTAATGAGTTTTATTTTCTGGACAATTTTTTATTTGTGTTGTCGCAGGACTTGGAGAGATCTGACATCTTATGCAATTTATAGTGATATTGTTCTACTAGGCCGGCAGCGGGCTGTCCATTGGGAATATTAGCTGTGGTATCAGATACAAGGCCGGTCAAAATGTCCCACCTTTGTCCTCCTCTCACCAGCATTCCCAATCTTCTACCGAGCTATCATTTTCCATTATGCTGATGGTCTCAAAACGTATTTTATAAATTATATATATATATATATATATATATATGATAAATTTGTTATCTTTTCTCTTCTTAGAACGGAACCCAGCAGTGCAAAGATTTTTCACTGTTTTGCTGACTAACATATTTTTCATGATTAAAATAGTGTCTGATACACAGTAGGTAAATTTTGACTGTATAAAAAAAATATTTGCTTGAGGGATTTTATGATATTTAATTTTATATGTCAACTTGTCTAGGCCACAGTGTACCCAGACATTTGTGTCAACAAAGCAATTAAAGTAGATTATCCTTTGTATGCCATTGTTTGTAAGCTTAACCAAAGATAGAAAAAAATGAAAGAAAGGAAAGAAGGAAGGGCTTTAAAATGGCTCTGATTGGTTGACTGACTGAAATATGGACCCATTGGTGAAATATGGACTCACTGTGAGTTCTAAATGCTGATCCTGCCATGGTTTAATAGAAAGGAAACAATTTAAAGGCCCTAGAGCAATTGGAATGTTAGAAGAGATTTGTTTTTCAAAACCTAGGAAGAACCCAAACAACATCTTTCACCAATATTATGAGAAATGTATTTATGATCCTCAGCATCTTTGAAGAGCTCTGGTCACTCTTCTTTGGAGGCCAGACATAATGATGGGAACTGTGCCCACTGAATTGTGAAATCTGCATGCAGAGGGAGTCGTTAGATCTCACAGTGACAAGGGCCAAGTGCTGACCCTCAGTCACCAAAGGGAAGATGAGGGTCAGTGCCTTGACACAGTCAGAGTCAAACAGCGATGACGACACTTAGACTTGCATAGACAGTCTGTTAGCTAGTTGACCATGGTGTTTCTAGAAGTGAAACAGTTAGGAAGCCCTCTGAATTCCTCTTTTATATGAATAAGCAGACATTTTCCAGGCTAAGTGAACGAAAATTGAACCCAAATCATAAAAGAGAGGCACAGCCTTGTGATCAGTTTCCAAACTGAAGCCAGTTTTCAGACCCAGAACTCTGGAGAAAGCATCCTGCTACCTCAACAGATACACCATTACTGTTTGCCCAGCCTTATCTATAGGGACCTTGGCTGTTTACTAGGGAAAATGCAAACTGAGGAAAAGGAAATAATCAGAACCTTTGGGGGACTAAGAGTCACTGACTTTTAACTTCTTCCTTTCAAAAGGTCTCAGATTTCATTGCACTAGGGGCTTATGCAAATCAGGAGATCCATGTAGTTTCAGCCCAGGTCCTTCTCACAGAAAGCCTGTGATACCCCAACTGTGTCCTGTGGTTATTTTACCAGTTCTACAATTTGTGTTTATAATAGACATATACGGCAGAATCATCACACTGCTTCTCTACCTGGTGGAGTGAAGGCTCCTATGATGAGAAAAGCCAAATGTCAGCTACTAGAATGGTCTCTACCTAATAAAATAATAAACCAAAAGAAATTATTACCACCATTTAAAGCTTTTGCACTTTCTCCTGCTTCTCCACTGACTCTGATCAGCCTTGTTATTCTTCTTTGAGTCATCTAGGAGTGTTGAATCGATTTCTCATGGTCCCTTGCCATTTTCCATAAGTTATTCCTTTCCTGTTCATTGGCTGTGAGCCTGTCTTTTAGGTCTGAAATTCAGTTTTCTGCTTCATTCATACTACTTTGCAAACTTTCATTCTCATTTTTGACCACCTGGACCTCTGTTTGAAGCTCTTTATAATGTTCCATTGCTTTTGTTATCTGAGCTTCTATGATGTTCCTGATCTCTTCTTTAATGAAGTCCTTCACTGTGGACAGCATCTCTGTTTTCATCTCAGAAATCAGTTCTGATTGCCATTTTAGCAGATCTGCTTTTGTTACCGGTTCAGAGTCCTGGAGATTGAGCTTCATTTTGCTCCATTTCCCTTTTCCCTGAATTCCCCTGTGGTGGTGACTTTTATGCCTGGGTTCTTGATTTTTTTTCT
Organism: Thryonomys swinderianus; assembly: GCA_004025085.1. NCBI lineage: Eukaryota > Metazoa > Chordata > Mammalia > Rodentia > Thryonomyidae > Thryonomys > Thryonomys swinderianus. The sequence goes on from PVIC010021677.1 coordinate 9,990, forward strand.
CATATCTGTTGTGTTGGCGAACACTGTAAATCACTGCACAACCTATGTGGCACTTACCCAGACTCATGCAAACAGGAATGGAGCTCCCATGGACTTCTGGCCTGAGTCCAATGGCGGTTAGGCTAGAATCGCTTGGGGTGGATGGATGTCCCATGGGTCAGCTGGCCTGGGTCTGGTGGTGGGCAGGCTGCTTGCAGTCGGTGGAAGTCACTGTGCAGACTCTGCTGGGCTTACCCAGACTCACCCAGGAGGAGTGGAACTCCCAGGGGTCATCTGGCCTGGGTCCGGTGGTGGCTAGCTGTGGTAGAAGTCAGTGCACGGCCTCTGGGGGATTTACCCAGACCTGTCTGGGGTGGAGGGAGGTCCCTGGGTCAGCTGGCTTAGGTCTGGTAGCAGGCAGGCTGCTTTCAGGTGGCAGAAGTCCCATTTAAAGCTTTCAGGATGTTGTGGTATGATTTCTACCACATCCTCATTCAGTTCACTTATTTGTCCTGTGCAGAAGACAGATTGGTCTAGGTGGATTATCACAAACTTAACTAGACGTAATCACAACCGCAACTGCTATACCCAATGTGTTTTTGTTGCTTGAGCACATTAACATCTCCTCTAGAACTGACATACCACTATTTATTTGTCAAAGGCTTTTTTCCATACATGTTAATAAGAACAACCAGAATTAGTTTTCCTTCAGGTGGGGAGGCCAGCAATCCACTTCTGCTCTATTTGAAAGGCATATCACCGCTCCAGCCCTACTTCATAATTTGGTTCTCAAGGATCTTGATCACAAATCCTGTCTACACAATGTGCCATGGGTCCATTGTACTGAGGAAGTGGTCCTCCTCATTGGTCCTGAGGAATAAGAAATAGAAAATCCTCTCGACTTCATGGTAAGACATTTTCATGCTAGAGGATGAGAAGTGATTCTGGCAAAAATGTGAACTACTTCAGTGAAATTTCCAGGGCTTCAATAGTATACAGCAAGTCTACGTAGCTCTTATGAAATGAAAGAAGGTTGTTGCATTCAACCCTTCCTGCAGCTGAGGGAAGGCCCCAGCTAAGGCCTAATAGATCTCTGAGTTCTTGAGGCAACGTTTTTCTCATTTGGATGTGTTACTTGAGCTTATTTAAAAAGTGACCTGTAGAGCAAGTAGGTTTTTTTAGATTCTTCCAGTTTTTAGCTTTTATTAGTACATGTTTGTGCCACATAATGATTACTCTCCACGTGGGCAACTGGTTTGCGTACATAACACGTCTTAATGTGCTCTCCCCCTTCCCTTCACCCTCTCCCCACTCCATCTCTTGTTTGCCTTCCATTTTGTGAAAGATTTATCTCCCATTTTCCTATTATCTATCTTTTATTTTGTTATTTAAAATTTGGGTGTCTCATATAAGACAAACTGTGCTATATTGAAGCTTTTATGTCTGATTTATTTAGTGTAACATTATGACCTCAAGATGAGGTCCTACAGATTTATCCTTTATATCAGAGTAGTACTCCAGCACCACTTTTTCCATATGAGTTCATCTGTTGATGAGTGTATAGGCTGCTTTCAAAATTAAGCTGTTATGAGTTGTGCAGCTATAAACATGGGTATGTGTGTATCACTGTGGTATTATGTCTTTAGTTCTTTCAGGAAGATAGCTAGAAGGGGACTAGATGGATCTAATGGAATGTTTAGTTTCTGTCTTTTGGAGATCAACTAATTTTGAGGGGGCTCATGATGAGAAAAAGCTCAAGAATAGAGCCAGCTTCCCTGCAAGCTTCTAGGCCGCTGGGGCCGTAAAAGCCAAGAGATCCAATGCTTCTTGGAAAGTGCCAGTGGCAGACCGGGGTGCTGCTTGAACCCTTTAACAGATGCCAAGTAATGTAAGGGGTGGGATTTTGGAGAAAGCCCTATCATTCTCTGTAGACAGCTATTTCCCTTTTGAGAAGCAACTCTTAGCTTGTGTTGGTGTTAGCATTGCCTTGAGATTAAGGTCAGTGGAAAACTACATGACTCAATCCAGCCAGGATTCCCTCCTTTACCTGATGCTTCAGGTGTAAAAACCTGGGTCACCTCAGGGACACAAAATAGGGAGTGGAAGAAGGTAACAGTAAATTCTAGTTGTGGCCACTTGACCAGTTACTGAAACCAGTTCTTCTTATTACATTGTCTCCTTATTTTGTGTGTGTGTGTGTGTGTGTGTGTGTGTGTGTGTGTGTGTGTGTTGTATATCAGGCAAACTTCCTTGTTTTCTTTGATTTCTTTGTCTTGTAATATAAGGTATCTTGACTTTATATCATACCATTTAAGCATTGTTAATTTCATGCCATGATATTTAAATGATAGGATATAAAGGAGTAAAGCAAACATTACTTAAGAACTTCACTTCCTCTTCCTCTTGGGGAAGGAGTTAAACAAACATTCCCTCCTTCCCCAGGGATAATTGTGTTGTGTTAGGCAGAATGGTGACTTACTATTCTCTTTCTGTGGAGGTTAAATGTGGCTGAAAGAGATGATCTGATGCCAAGTGCACAAGGGACCTGCTTGTGGTTACTTTCTGTGTCAGCCCAGCCCAGCCCAGACAGTGGTGTTCAGCTCCTTGTTTGGCTCTAATTCTAGATGTGCCCATGAGGATGTCCCTGGTGAGGTCAGTCCGTGAGTCAGCAGAGGGACAGACAGGGGACATCCACTGTTCAGTCTCTTGAAGGTCGTAATGGGACAAAGGCTCACCTTCCCTGAGCAAGAGGGAATTGCTCTTTTCTGACTGCATTCAACCGGCATGTTGTGTTTTTGTCTTGCTGTTGATCTCAAACTGAAAATCAGTCCTTCTAGGTCATAAGCCTGCTATCCTGTGTTAGAATTATACTATCAGCCCCTCAGCTTGCTAAACTTGGGAACGTATCAGCCCCCATAAATGCATGATTTACTTACTCTGTTTATCTATGTACCTCCGTGCTTATGTATCTGTCTGTCTATCTCCCTTTTCCAAAAAAATCAAGATAGGAGATATCACCCTCATCTATGCTATATATACAGCATATATCTGACACATATACAGCGTGCATGCATACGTAGGCATACACTTGTACATAGATGTATGGAACCTAATATAGGATCTCTCACACTTCTTGGAAGATTTCTTCGCCTCTGCTGTTTTCTTTCCTTGAAATCCCCATGTCAGGTGAAACCAGGCTGTCTAAAGTGCGATGCATGGTCCTCTTTCCTTCTCTGCTTCATGATCACCTTCAGCCCCACTCAGTTACCAAACAACTAATACCTACCAAGAACTGTATTTCAAACTGTACAACAGCCTGATGAGGAAGTAATTGTCCATCTAGTGGGCAGATAAATTCCCAGAGCTGAGGATAGAGTCCCAGGTTACCACCACAAAGCCCAGTCATATACTAATCATGGGACCTTGGGTTGGTGGCTTAACTTCCTCTTGTCTCAACTGTATAATGGGGACAATAAGATTTAACACCAATATGAAGATTAAAAGAGTTCCTGTATCATTAAATTCCATATTCTTAAATATAGAATGGTCATAACAGTACATGGAACATTAAAGAAACAAAAATACCTTTCAAGCTTTTCCTTTTCTCTTCCAGAGCCTCAGCATCTTGGACCATATAACTGGGGGAGTTGAACAGACTATTTATAGGTACCCCACCAAACTGAAAGCTCTAGGATTCAGGAACCCCATTTGCTCCAAGCCCCCCTCCGCACTAGGCGACTCTCCAGCTCTACTCTTGATTGACTTCCTTTTGCTCACCTAACTCACTGAGTAGACTGAATGGGCCTCAGGGGCCCCAAGCTTCCTCAGATCTGCAAGTTCCCAGGCATCAGTGCACCTTTGCATTTCCAGATTGCAAGCCCCTCTTCTCTGTCTGATAGGTGAGGTTTTTAACAAGGCATAATAGGTGTAGTTTATGCATGCTTGAAAGGTACATGCATTGAAAACTAACACTCGCTCTGGCTCGCTGTCAAATGCTGGCTATGATTTGACAGCAGGATACTTTTGACTAACTTCTTACAGAAATAGTAAGGTACCTTTCTATAATTACCTTGAATCCAGAAGAGATTTCTCCCCATCCCCATATGAGAAACTGGAAAACATGTGTACCTCTATTTATCACATCCACTATAGAATGGGCTTTATAAAAATTGTATTGGTTTGTGCTCAGAAACTAGTAAAGGGACATGAGCAAAATGGGATAAAACGATTCCTTGCCTATACTTCTTATTTCTCACAATCTTTTTAGAACATGCAAAACACTTCTGCTTGGGATGTACTTTCTTTGTTCCACATTATTCCTTTGCCACCTACCTTGAAATGGCCCTTCAAGGATTTTGATAAATCAGTTGCAAAGGTACCTGGTTGCATGGTAACACCTGTAAGAAGTACCTTTGTTGAAAGACTATGCTACCTAGAGAAATTCACCTCAGTCAATCTTTGGAAAACCTTACATTCAGCTACAGTGTATCAGAAGGAGAGAGGAATGATTTTTCTCTTGGAAAGAGAACATTTCAAGAGTGAGGAAAGTAAGTAATGAAAGTAAAATGGTCATGGTCACTTAGTCTCTTCTGCAATTGCCTTTTCTCCTATGATACTGTGATACTAAATAGTTTAAATGTGGCCATAGGAACCTTGCTTGGCCTTCTTCAGGAGCCTGCCCCCCCTCCCCCAGAGCTTCTCCTTTCCCCTCAGCCAGCAGAGTAAAGAGATTCTGGTGAAGGAATTACAGACACGGATTCCCCAACCTACATGGGTATGTGACCTTTCCCCTTGTGGAAGGCCACCTGTACAACCAGTAGTCACTGACTGATAAATATGAAAGGAAGTGAAAGGCAATACCTTAAACTCCTGGAATCTCAGGGAATAAAAAATATGTACACAGCCTCCAGCCCATCCCAGCCAACTAATAGGTCAGTGATTTGCAAGAGAGAACCAGGGAACTCCGGGCTGACTGGATTATGTGACATTGTTGAGACCTTCAGAAGTCACCCAAACTGTGATTGCCCGCATGATAATGACTGAGGACCAACTAACTACATAAGTGGATGCAGTTTTCCCAGAGAGTAACAGAGATCAACTGCACTTGAAGAAAGGAACTTGGGGCCAGTGGAGGGGGTGATGGGAGACTAGATGAAGGAGGGAAAGCTTCTCGCTCAGGGGAGCACTGTGAAGTAGGAAGAAGTTCAGCAACACAAATCCAGGCTGAGACTAGAAGTCACTTCATCCACTATGGGTTCAAAACCTTCACCAACTCTTGCTATCAAGTTAAATCTAAATAGAGTCACTTCTCATGAGGTGCAATAGTTACGTTCTTTAAAGTCACCGTTGGCCTGGCTGGTTTAGGAGTAATGGAACTTTGCCCCTAGGAGAAATGGAACGTTAGGATCCTAAAAGCCTCTGCTCACCATATTTTCAGTCATCAATATATAACATTTTTGTGCAGTATTATATAGAGACATCTTATTTAACATATGTTATGAATTTACTATCAGGAAACATGCAGCCTGCAGTACTGTAACTCATGCCTACACAGTACAACTAACCATAAGCATTTCCCGTGTAAGGCCTATCTCAGCCTCTTGCATTCATCAGTAGCCCATGGCTCTGAAGCACTGCACATGGGGCTCATGTTTCGTAACTGAAATCTTCAATCAAGGCACTAAACTGCAGAATATATGGCACTAAATATTTTATAATGAGGACACTTATTTACAGGAGAGCCAAAACAATTTGATGCTAATTTGATGTGATGCACTAGAAATAATCAGATTAAGCTATTAGAAAGAACTAACTACCATCTCCGAACACTTACCTCAGCTGTAAATTTGTATATGAAGTGACTCAAAAATTTGTCATTCTTCATGTCTGTGAAAACAATATGAAATTAGAAATATGTTTTAATAGATACATGAATTAATTGGTAAACACAGAATCTGTGAATAAGTATCACTTGCATCTTATCTAGGGTTTCAAAGCCCTTACCAAGTTTTCTCCTTCATTTTCCAGTATTATATCCCACATTTCCTTACATTTTAATCCTACTGAAATGCAGTCTTTCTAATTTTGTTTTATGTTTTCTTACCTCTGTACATCTACCTATTAGCTGTTAATATTTTGTTTCTGAGCAACAGAGACCGACTTAAGAAAAATAAAGGGTTGGAGGGTATTAGCTAAAGGGCAGCACCCAGGCTTGGAGAAAGAACTACAAAAACTGAAGTTTACATACTGATGCAGCTCAAAAATCTTAAGGAAAAGAGCTCATGAGACTTCCTCTTGGTCTGTCTTCAAGATGTCTTTACCCCAACTTCCCTCCCATTTTGTGTCTCTCTGTGTGTTTCATGTTCTCAGAACAGACAGTGCAATCGCCCATAGTTGAACATGGCACCTTAGAGCCCTAAAATGTTTAATCCCAGTGACTAAGGTAAGAATGACAACTGGCCTGGCCTGGCACATTTGACAGCTGGACCTGCTAATGTGGCAGAGCCTGTTTTGAGTATGAGATTGGGACTTTTGCTGCCAAGATAGAGATAATAGTCATGTGGGTGAGATGGTGCATATTTGTAATCTCCGCACTTGGGAGGCTGAGGCAGGAGGATGATCACGAGTTCAAGGCCACCATGCAGTACAAAAGTAAGACCCTGTCAAAACAAGAGAATAATCACTGCATTTATTTTCTTTCTTTCTTTTTTTTTAAATCTGTGTAGTATTAGACCTATGCTCATCTTTCAGTTCTCACCTAAACATGGTTCCTGCTATAGGGCCTTACCAGCTAGTTGTGTTTTTCCCTTTCTTTAAAAAAAAAAGTGGTTGGTATTTGTCATCTCCAACTTTTGAATTCAGCTATGTGTTATGGTCGTGTGGGAACTTGCCTTATCATTCACTCATTCATTCATTAAATATGCATGAATTATGTCTTGCGTGTAGAGATTGCGCTGAGCGCTTTTCCATGGAGATCCTGGAGGCAGGGACTATGATTCCTCCATCAGTTGCAGAGGTTAAGAATGGACCAGTAGATTCTACATGTGAAACCCTCCTGCTGAAGTTTATCCTGAAGTAGGTCCACTTGCAAGGGTCACGTAGCTTGGTGTAGCTGGCTTGTAGTCAATGCTAAATCCATTGATAGTGTTTGTTTGCCTTGAAAATGACTGAGCTGGAACTAAATAAAGCTGAATAAAAATGTATATGCATGCACATGAAGTTGTAATCAAGAAGAATTAATATTTAATTTTAGTTTTAATAGTAAATACTTGCAGTTAAAAGAAATACACATGATAACTGCCTATTGAATCTAGTGAAGCCACAAAAATGAATTAGAGCACAAAGACAAAATGTACAAAATGGAAATGTATATTTCACAGGTTTGATATGTGACTGTAATAGAAGCTGAAACCAGACAGACATCTCCCAGTCACATTTCCCTTTGTATCTCTCTCTCTTCCCACATTCTGTTTCTTCCTGAACTAGAAGAAAAACGATCTGGGCTCACAATAAACCTTCTGTAAGTTTGAAAGAATGCTCCCAAGTTCTTTTGTCAGAAAAAGATGCTTTCTTTCCCTGGCAAGTTCACAAGGAAGCAGGTCTGCTGTGGACAAGACAAGCCCTTGACCCCCCAGCCCAGCAGAACAGCTAAGCTTCTTTCATCACTGACCATTTACAGTACGCTCTGACTATCTGTGGTCCCTGAGATTTGTTCTTTTCTAAATGGACTTGGACTCCGTACCTCCCAAAGACTTGCTTAAAACAGCTGTAATTTGTGAGAAAGAGTCTAATGGACATGTTATGAAATGTCCCTTTTCTTTTCAAGCGGAGGCTCTGTTGTAAAGCTAAGTACCTAGATCGTACATAATATCTTGGCTTCTCACAAATGCCTTTGCGCGTTTATACCACCCTAAACTTTTATAGACACTGGCACAAGAAACATGTGTTCTTAACTATGTGTCCATCATCTTTCTTTCAAAATTTTACTTGAACATCATGGGCACTAGATTCCCAGTGCTTTCTTTTTGAACATCTATGGGTAAATTCCTTTCTCTCTTCACATAGTTAAAAAAAGGTTATTTCAGCAGAGTGATTCTGATGTTCATTTCATTTTTTATCATACAGTGAACATCATGTAACCACCATTTTCTTTCCTGTCTTTATTTCTAGAAAAGTCACAGAAGGCCGAATTTAGTTCCTGAGTTCATCTACTACGCAGCCATTTTCTTCTGGGGATGAAGAGATTTGTATACTTTCTATTGCTTTGTGTTTTGCAGTTTAATTTCTGAAGCCATTATAAATGCTTTCATAATAAATGAAGGATAAACTTTAAACCAACACAGGTCAAACCTGTGATTCTTGCTGTATTAATTCAAACTCCTGTCAAGATCCAAAGTCAGAGATAATATCTCTTTGAACACTTACTCAAGTGCTTCATGATGCTACAAAGGAGATTTCCTTTCTTGGAGATGAAGTCAGCAAGGATATTTGTGCAAACATCAATAACAATTAGATCTTAGGGTAAAACTGTATAATTCAAGCCACAGATTCATTTTATTATTTGCCAGGAGAACATATTGAAGTGAAGGCTAATCTTCAAAGTGATGGAGTTACTGGTCTTTCATCACTCTTCTTGACTAATTAATGCTCAGCTTATGGAACAGAATATGTCCTCAGTGCTGTGCCACATCACCACTGCATGTGATTATGTAATCAATAAGTATAAAATAATAATTTAGTGGTATAAGGTTTATGTGCTCTCATAAGTCTAATGTTTTCCATTTGTTTAAGAACCTCTCTTGGTACCCCAATTCAAGCCTGAGCTTCCAACTTCCAGGGAAAATATAACTTCCAAACTTGCTAGATATCCGAAACATGAGTTCATGCTCTCAAAATGAAGAATGAATTCTAGAAACAGTGAAGTTTAAGAATAGGAAAATTTTATTGAAAGATATTTTCTAAGAGAGAGACAGAAGAGGAACCAGGAAGTAGATTGTCCAGGGATCCTATTTCCCAGGGAGATTTTAGGGAGCAGAGCCAGGCAGGTTCAAGGTGAACAACCCACAGTCAGCTAGTAAGATTACAATCACTTAGATAGTTTTGGTCCAGTGGAAAATTACAAGATGGACATGAGGTGCACCAAAAAACTATGATCAGGAAGATTACAAGTAGAGTCTCCTAGGTAATACTGATTACATAGAGATCTAATGAGGAGGCAAGTTGCATAGCAAGAGTGCAAGGATTTTCAGATTTATGGTAAGGGGTGGGTCAGGGAAGAGTTAAGATCTTGGACCGCTCAACCAGGTAATTAATATCTATTTAGAATATCAATCACTGCTTTCTATCCCTATGACAAGTATGTGGACTCTTCTCAATGCTAATCAGTGAATACACCTCAAATGTTTGTCTGTGCTGAGAGCTGAGTTTTGTCTAACTGCCTTATAATAATTTCTAGCTAGCTATCTGCAATGCAGTTGTGGTCAGTACACCAGGCATTCTGTGGGCCCCACCCAGCACTCCAGGCTCAGCTCTTTCCCCTGTCTCTCACTCGCTCTGCCCCATTCATGCTGAAGCCTTTCAGATCCCTTCGCTTCATGACCTCTTTCCCACTCTAGGCTCTTACACACTTGTTTTTTCCTATAGCTTCCTACCTTCTCATGTTTACCTCGTCTAACTTCAGCCAAAACAATATTCCTTCTCCGAAGATGACCAATCACCAGGCATCACAACAGTTCCTATTTTCTCCTCAGTGCTTGTTTCATCTGTTCTGGTTGATCATATCTCACTCACAGTCGCCACACTTCACAAAGGCAGTACCTTAGGCACCATTACATACTTACACTATCTCAGAGCTGTCTTCTTTTTCTTCTTAGATTATGTTGTGTATTGATGCAATGAGATGTCTCTAATCCTCAAATGATGGAATAACCCACAAATTCAAAGCTATGACATTGTAACTGGAATATTCCTTTGAGTAGAATATTCCTAGTCCTTATTTCTGTTGGTGAAAATAGTAAACCTAGAATAATACAGTAACTTATTCAAATTCATGTGATGGCAGTACTAGAGGAGGAATCTAGTCTTGGGTTCTAACACCGGTCAGTAAAAGCCCCATTGCTATTCTCCAGTGGTCCTTTTCAGGGGCTATTTAGCCCTTTCAAGATAATTACCCTGTCTGGTTTGCCCAGAACTCTTCATCTTTTAACATCACAAGTCCCAGGTCCCATCAGAGCCCTCCGTCCTGAGGAGATAAATGGTTGACCGCCCGCAGTGCTCAGGTGATGCATCCTCCCCACCCTAGGTGTGTTTTTACATGTGAGAGGAAAGAGAGTCCCCTATTCAGTGGGTGCTGTCTCCTGGGCTGGTGAAGTCTGGTCTGTCTCCTTGGAGGGAGAGAACTGGGTCTGACACAGCATCACGCTCATTTCTGCTCCCACGGTCCCTTTCCTCTCCGCACTATTCTTCGTGCTGGGGATGAAAGTCCTGAGCACACTCATCCTCTGGCAGCACTGCAGAACTCTGTCACACGAACCTGACCACAGCATGCTTCCGAGCACTGCGCCACAGAATGCCTTAGGAACAAAAGCCTTGTGGTGATCTTGCGAGGCTATGGGTTCCGACTGGTTCACCCGAGGGCCTGCATTTCTACTGAGCTCCTAAGGTTTACTGATGAGCATCTGAGACCACGCTCTGAGTGGCCAAACTTCAAAAGATACCGACGAGCCAGGTGTAATGATGCGTGGCTGTAAACCACTTGGGAGGCTTAGGAAGGAAGACCTCCAGTTCAAGGCCAGCCTGGGATACACATTGGGTTCGAGGCTACCCTGGGCTACATAGCAAGACTTTGTCTCCAGAAGAGACGAAAGAAAGAAGGAAGGAGGGAGAAAAAGTGAGACAGAGACCCAGAGGAAGAGAGAAAAAAGGAAAAGAAGAGAAAAACAGGCTAACACATTACCTTAGAAATGTCCTCATTTGACCTGTGGAGGTGGCAGGAACCTGGAGCTTCTGCACACAGACTTATCTCCCACGGCGCTGCAAGCGTGGCCACACTTTGCTCTTTTCCTCCTTCCTGCGATAAGCCTGGCAGGGAAGCTGCTTCTCTTCTGCCGATAACCTCTTCGGCCTTTCCTTGCCCCAAACCCTCCCTCCCCCGTTCTCCAGAGAAAAATGCTTTGTGGCCTTTACTGGTGATTTACAGGACTTGGAAATGTGGAAGAGTAACCCCCAACCTGGTCTTGAATTGCTGCTAACACCTCTGCGAACTCAGAGTAGAGCCAACTGCGGAATATTAGTTTACTTCTTAAAATTCCTCTGCCCCACAACAACCATGCAGCAGCTTTTGGGGTCTCCAGACCCTGATGACTCATCTGAGCATCATGGACTTAATTTTTAGCTTCTTTATTAAAGTAATGCATGCATAATTAATTATACTGCCACAGACTCTTAGGTGCTGGTCAGCCGAGGTTAGTAAGATTAAGGAAAAATATCAAAATTATACTGTTTTAATGGTTTTCTATGCAAATAGGTTTTTAGAAAACAAATATCTACAAATGCAGGCTGCTTTTTATATTTTAACATTGGACTTAGGAAAATCTCCTCTGCAAAGAAGGAGTTAAAATCTTAATCACGATTCTAGCCAGGCTCATGTGGACATTTTTTAAGTTTGGAAGATCTGTACCCTCTATCCCCTCTTCACATACCTCTTTAGGACCCTTTCATTCTGTCTCTCCCCACCGTTTGTGACTTGTTGGCAAGATCATTTATAGGGGCCTGTGAGTTTGAATCTGTGCCGTTGTTTCTCTTGGGTGTATGTCTAAGGCTTATCTCCGACTATGACAAGAACCGGTTTACTAAGTCTGTTATCGTTTCCTTGTTCATCTCTGAGCTCCCCAAGCACCTTATTGATATGTTATTTTAGTTTCTTCTTTTATCATTTTCTGTGATTCAGCTGGTTGGCTTTTGATTCCCTCCCCACCAATGCATCATGGATCATGTTTGGGGAAGGTGGGAGGTTTTGGAGACAGTTTATTGCCTTGTGTTCTCATGTTTCTATTTTTTTATCTGTGAGTGTGTGTGTGTGTGTGTGTGTGTGTGTGTGTGTACTGAGGTTTGTGGGTCAACTACAGTGGGGTCATTTTAATAGTATGGCTATCTCTTCACGTAGTGTTTGCTTTCCGGTGATGCCCTCTGGGCCTGGCTACTGTAATCCTCTGTCTCCGTCCCAAGATCCAACCACCTCTTTTAGTTGAGGAGGCAGCACTCACTGTCCTCTGCTCCTCCCTGTGCTTCCTGGCTTGCGGTCTCCTTGCATGCGGGCTCTAGGAGGCCTGGCCAATGGGATGTACTGCAGAAGGCTACAGGGTGGAAGCCAGAGATGCCAGCGTTCCTCTCGCTGTCCACACTCCCCCCTCATTCGTGGCACAGAAGTATGTCTTCAGAACTCCACTCACAAAGGGCAGCCTCTTCTCAGAGAGTCCCACTTAAAAACCAGGGACATCACTGCCGGGCAGGGTGGCTCACGCCTGTAATCCCAGGACTCGGGAGGCAGAGACAGGAGGATTGCTGAGTTCGAGGCTTGCCTGGGCTACATAGTGAGCTCAGGGCCAGCCTGAACTACAAAGCGAGACCCTGTCTCAAAAGGAAAAAAAAAAAAAAAAAAGAAAGAAAAACCAGGGACATCACTTCCTTCCACATCATGTGCCTCCCGTCCCATAGGGTGCAGCAGCTCCCTAAAGTCCCTAAAGTCCTTAGCTTCTGGGCTTCCTCAGTGACCTCTCTTTGCCTTTGCAGATCTCATACTCTGGTATAACAAATTTCCCCAAATTCTTTATGTTCAGTAGTCTTGAGAATTTTCTGTTTCCTAGCTGATACAGTAATCATAGTACTATTTCATATTGTAAAACAGTGAGTCAGAGACACAGAGAGGAAAGACAGTAGCATATATGCACAAAATATTAAAAATTATATAAGTAATAAATCATATATGTAATACTGTATTTAGAAGTGTGATTATTACATATACTTGAATACATAATTCAACAACATTTCAAACCACCTTTGAAGCCTAGTGTCACAATTCTGACTTCAGTGCTTTCTAGAAAGAAAGGACAGAGTGGACAGAGCACCAAAGTGAGGAGCTAAAATGTATGGGTCCCCCTCGCAGGCACTTGCTTCCATGTAACCCAAAGTGGGTCAGAGAGGTGCTTTCTCATGTCCCCTTGTAGTTCTAATAATTTATGGCTCTAAAAATGTTGTGATTTAGTTTTCAATTTTGGAGGATGATGGGAAATAGAATATTCTTTTCCTTTTAAATCTGCAGTGCTTCTTGGGTCTCCTACGTCTAGCCTGAGACAATATTCAGGACTTCTTATTTTTCTGAATTTTCATTCCCCCGAAGTTTCCAAGGATAACTACAAGTTATGCAGACTTGGTTAATGTGCTCCATGAATTAATCAGAGATAGTACTGATAGGTACTGGCGAATCAGTAGTGAGAGAGGGGGTTCCCACCAACAGAGAATGCAGGAGTGAGCAAAGGTTCTGGGCTTTCCCTTTAGCCAGGAGAGTGCAGCTAGGCATACAACATTCCACTTCATGTTATGGAGCCTGTTAATATGACCCAACAGTTTTATTATACATATAATAGCAGTATCTAAAAATTTGATTTTATGCTGTGACTAACATGTACATTTTAAGGAAGAATGCTTTCTGCTATATCTATAAAGTAGCCTAAGGGTTGGCTTTGTTATTGTATAGTTATTGTCATGGTTTTCTTGACTTCTTCTATTCCTCTTTCTCCTTTTTCTCCTTTTCCTCCTCCTCCTTTTCCTCTTCCTCTTCCTTCTTCTACAACTCTTTATAAACATAAAATGTCTTAGTCTGTAGGTCATAAAGAACAGATTGTGAGGCAGATAATGCCTATAGGCTGTCACTGAGGGACAGCCAGAACAGCAAGTGAGAAATACCTTATAAAACAAAACACCTCATACCCACATGACAAGGAAAGCTTGGAACAGAGTAGATCTTGGTTGATTCTCCAGCTGCACAATAACAATAGCAGTCCAAGTGATGACTAAAATTGAAAACAAGTCAACCCCTTATTTGTTTGCTAGGTGTAAGGCACTTTTCCAACATATTTTACATGGTTTTTTTTTATTCTGTCATTTGACAAGCATTTATTAAGGGCTTGTTGGTACCCAGCATTATTCCTTGTTCTTGAGATACATGATTAAATAAAACTTGAAAGAAAGGGAGGGAGGGAGGGAAGAAGGAAAGAAAAGAAGAAAGAAAGAAGGGAAGAGACCTGATTTTGTCACCTGTCAGACTAACTTAATCCTTTCCAAAACCCTGAACATGGGTGGCATTATTGTTATCTCCATTTTATAGATGAGAAAATCTAGGGACAAAGAGGAGAATGGACTTGCCAAGGTCATAGACATAGCACAAGGAAAGAAGGTATTGACCTAGGCAATTTCCTGCAGGGCCTGTGCTCTCATACGTACCCTGCACTGCCTTCCTGTCATCAAGGACCCAGAACATCCACATACCCTGCTCTTGTTGTAGGGTGGTCTCCTTTTGATTCCGAGATGATCACATAGTTTCAAGCATTCCAGGTCATCACAGCTAAAGATGAATCATTCCTCTTTTATGTCTTATTTTAAAATAAAGTTTAAATAAAATGTATAGGCAATAAAACATATATTTGTTTTAAGTATAGAACCAAGTAATACATAAACCCATATAAGTACACTACAATCAAGATAGGAAAACATTTCTATCATACCACAAAATTCTCTTGTGACCACATACAGCTAATGCTTTGTTCTACTATCAGTTGCAGGAAACCACCAATTTGTTTTCTGTCATCATAAGTTATATTTGTCTTTTGTATAATTTCCTATCTATCCAACCACACAGTGTGTAATTTTGTGTGTGTACTTTCTTTCACTCAGTATTATATTCCATCGTGTTGATACCCAATATTCTATTATATGTTTGTGGTTAGCCACTTGTATCATCATTGGAATTTGGGTTTCCTGTTTGGGGTTTCTATGATTAAGGTTTGCTTTGAGAAATCATGTACAACCCTTGACTAGAATGTATGTTTAACTTCTCTTGGATAAAAACCTGGGATCAAAATGGCTGGGTCAACTAGTCAGAGTTTAACTTTGTATGAAACTGACAAGCTGTTTTTCAGAGTGGTTGGACCTTTCCACATTTTGATCAGCAACACACTTTCTTCTGCCCAGCACTGGCACTCAATGTTTTAAATTTTAGCCACTCCTCAGGATGAGCAGTGTGTCTCTGAGTGAGGGACAGGACACCCTTTCTTAAAGTTTCCTGGCACAATACTGTATTGGCCAGGCAGGGTCACAGGGCTGTGCCACTGCTGCAAGGAAAGCTGAGACAGCCAGGCCTGCAACTTCCATCCTCTGGAGTGGGAGCTAGCTTTTGTTAGCAGAGAAAAAAGGAAATAGGATGAGTTTTGTATTAGTTAGGCTTCTCTAGAGGAACAGAATCAGCAGACACTATATGTAACATTACCCAGTGGGCTTTTTTGGGTAGACTTACAGGATTGGAAGGAAGAGGGCCCACAATGGCCTTCTGAGGGGTAAGAGGGAAAGAATTTGCAACAGTCATCTATGTACTGCTGAGCTAAAGGATCCAGGGCCTGCTCAGTGCAAGAGGGGGAAATCCCAGAAGAAGAGGGATCAGGATGTAGCAGGAGTCCCCAGTGAGAAGCCTGGAAGCCCATCATCAGTCACCAATGAGAGTCTGTGTTGTACAATTGAAGAAATCAGAGACAGAACTCTAATGCCAATGGTGAAGACTGGAGCTCTTTGGAAATGGATGCTCTTTTCCCCCTCTTTCCCTTGTTTATCCCCTTCCCCAGGCTATAAACCTATTCATTAATCCCTCCCACATTCAAGGGGGGTCTGCACCTGAGTTTTCTCGAATAAATGTGAGTCCACTACTGGCACACCCAGATCCGTGTTTACTAATCTGCTAGGCACTTCTTAATACGTTCAACTTGACACATCATAATTAATGGTCAGAAGCCTTAGTTGGCCAACCAAATGTCCTTCATTGGCATACTGTTGATCACCAGCTGGAAAGTGCTGGATGTGGTGAGAGGCACTTGAGAAGACCTTTGAAAGAGAATGAAGTCGAAGCCAATTTGGATTACTAGAGATAGGTGTTGGTGGTGGGAAAAGCCAGGTTTTGTTCTCACACTGTTTGTGAACCCTGCCCTTTTTAACCCACTACCCAACGTGTGGCACCCGGGAATTTTAGGCACATTTGAGTCTTCCTGAGTCATTCAACAGCACTCCAAGTTTTCTGGAGGAGATAAAATAGGGGTACCCCAGGGAAATTGGAGAGAATATGTAGGTCATCATTGGTTATAGTCACAGTAGATGTTCAAACAAGAAATACTGCATACCCAGAGCCTGGGGAGTGCTGGTGAACTCTTTACCAGCTCTGCTTTGTAGTATTTTAATGAAATCTTCATGAAAAGCTAGGAGGAGATTCTTTAACACCATACAATATGTTCCCCAAGTTTTAAGCGAATTATTTGTAGAGAAAAACAGAATCTATCTGGCTCATATATTCTGTATCAATTATCTGATCTCTTCCCCAGTGTGGTTCAAATGACAGCAACAATGTGAATAGTAGAAAGCAAACATTTCAATCCATGCCATAGCATTAAAAACATGAGCATAATAGAAAATGATCTCTATTAACCAGAGATTGATCTCAGTGTTTATTTATGGGGGTTCATGGGGCTATTTGGATTGGTAATTATATTTTTTGGCATTTCTCAGGGTTTTGAGTTACTTACTGGAAATGGTTTGATGAATTCAAATATTGAATTCTGAATTCCTTATTCATCTATAAGCCATTGCTCAACATGGTTAACGGAAATGTCGTACCAGTAAGTAACAGCTTGGAATAAAAAGCAGTCCATTGGAATTCAGAGTGGTTTTCAGGAGTTTGGTATCAGCTTCATAAGAAAACTGCAGAGAACTTTCTGTGTAACTATGATGGGCTCAAAAGTCTTAGTTTTTTTTTTTTTTTTTCCATGACCATTATTATGGAACTGTTCATTTCTGGGAAATATCTAGCTTGTTTTTTCAAATCTCACCAAGGATGTTTGCCTTATTTAATTAACTGCAATATGCTGTAGTTAAATTTTCATGTTTTATTATAAATAGGACTGTGTGTGCAGAGAAAGTTTTAAAATTGCCTCAAGAATATACTTAACATGCAGCTAGTGATAACACATAAGAACCAATTTCTTTTTTTGTTTGTTTTTTTGTTGTTGTTTTTTGAGACAGGGTCTCGCTTTGTAGTTCAGGCTGGCCCTGAGCTCACTATGTAGCCCAGGCAAGCCTTGAACTCAGCAATCCTCCTGTTTCTGCCTTCCCAGTGCTGGGATTACAGGTGTGAGCCACCACGCCCCACACTGTGGTATGTGGTATTGATGGCTGGTGGGCATGACTCACCACACCCCGCATTGTATGTGCTTACCTGGATCAAACTCAGTGCTTGCGAAGCAGGTGCCAGAACCACTGAGCTAAATCTCCGGCCCAAGAACCAGTTTCTTAATAGGAAAATCGATAATTATGAGCATAAAAGCAGTAATCGAGATTTCTTCTCTGAAATCCTGTGGGAAGAACATGTCCTCAGAGCCTGATGGAGAATTTATTACCACTGCTCCTGCATGGTTCTCCTTAACAGGCTGATGAGGAGATGTTGGAAACAAACACTTGGTCCCCAGTTAACCTCTCCTCACCTTTATTATGGTGAGGGGCAGTTTGGGCTCATCACTGTCCTGCTCTTACAAACTTCTGAGGGGTGTGTGTGTGTGTACATGTAAGTATTTAACTTTCTCCTGCCCAAAGCCCAAGCCACCTGTTTCCTCCACTGACAAGTGCTTGCTTATCCCTGGGTGAGGGAGTGAAGAGGCTTCTTAGGCATAAGAGGGGTAGACATAGGCAAAATCTTCACAGTGATGCAGGTTTTATTTTGTCTCTGCCTTCTGGGCTACCCTTTTTTTTTAGTTGAATTCTTTATTGGTACAATTTATATACATCTCACAATCACATATAACATTGGGGAATCTGTACTGGTATATGAAACAAGTTAATTCTCATTTTTACCCATATCCCTACTCACCCACACCTCCCCACTCCCTATATACATGCTCTCTTATTTTCTTTCAGAATCATATTTATTCCTTCCTCTCATTACATTCCCACACCAAATTTTCTATGGAAATTTCCTATTCTACAAAAACTGTCATACTTTCTTACAGCTCATTTGCATCTACAGGTGCTCGTATCAAAGAGAAGATCGGGTATTTCCCTGTCTGTGATCTATTTATTTCACTTATTAATGTTTCCTC
>PVIC010021678.1:0-28393 GCA_004025085.1 Thryonomys swinderianus
GTCAAATGTTGTATCTGGTACTGTTTGGAACATCTCTTATTAATGTTTTGAAAGTTTGCTGCCTCTTTCCATACCGTTGCTTTTGTGCTATTTTCTTTCATAGTAGAAATAATGAGTAGTTTTCATTTGTTAGGTTTGAGTTTTTTGTATGTTTTTGGAAAATGTTTATTTTGCCTTTATTCATTTTCTAACTCCTTGCTTTTATTCTAGACAGTATTGATTGATTCATTGCTAGGCATGACAAAGAAAATAATACTCCTTCAGTTTTTCCACCTCCTTTTGTAAGTTATATAATTCCTATATTTTCAAAGTTACAGCCTTACCATCAATTCTTTTGCCATTGTTGTATTCCTACAATACTAGGCTATATCTTCAGCCATATTGATTGTTTATAGTCAATTCTTTCACCAGAACATCCCATTTCTTGCTTCCTTTTGATGCATCTGTCAGATTGAGTTGTTTTATCACTTTTTCTCTTCGTTACTTATTTCCAGAAGTTATTCTTATTGAACAATTTTTTTGGGGGGGGCTGGAATTCCAGATTAGTGTTTATATTTAGCAGTGTGAAGATTTTTTCCACTGACATCTCTCGCTGCAAATTCCTCTTTTCTTAAATGTGCATTACCTTCAGTTACCACGTAAAGGGCAATATTTTAATGATTTTGTTTTCCCCTAATAGGGTTGGATAATTTTTCTTCTCTATGTCGTCACTGTCGTTTCCATGACTAAAACATAGAGGTTTTAGAGGCAGCTTGCTGAGTCAGAGATCTTTAGAAATCACCAACTGGACTCCTGACTGTGACCTCATTTTTAACCTCTTGCTAACCATTTTCACTTACTTTTTCAACTTTGTTTTTCTAAAGGATGGCATTACTGTGTTTCCATCTGTGCTTAGCTTGGCAGGATGTGTGAAATATTAATATACTACTTTAATGATAAACAATCAAGCCCATCTTCATATCCTTCAGTCTCATATTATTGGTGTTGATATTATTATTGAGAGTGTTATTTTTCGCCTGTGTGATTTCTTTGGTCCTATCCTTGGTCAAGGGCAAGAGCCAGGAGGAAATGTAAGAATTGAGCCCTTAACTTTTGCTTCTCATTATATGCTTTATACTTCTCTTAACCTTGTAAGATTTGATTGAGAGGGTGAGGTGAAGCTTGGGGTTTGAACTATGTGTTTGGCGCTGGACATGTTACTGAACAGTGGACCACTTCCTGGCACGTGGGAGGCTGTGGCTTTTATGTCTCCAGAAACAACACAACAGCATACTTGTGTTTTTATGCATTTTATTCAAAATTCTTCCAACTGTGCCTATTAAAGAACTTTTTTTTTTTTTGAGACAGGGTCTCGCTTTGTAGTTCAGGCTGGCCCTGAGCTCACTATGTAGCCCAGGCAAGCCTTGAACTCAGCAATCCTCCTGTCTCTGCCTCCCAAGTGCTGGGATTACAGGCGTGAGCCACCATGCCCGGCCCAGTTGTGCCTATTTACTCCTTTCTCTTTTAAGTTTTTCTTTGACTCCAGTCTTTGTTCAAACACTTGCTCCCCTTTAGTTTGCATTTACCTTACTTTTCATCATCACTGAGCATGTTCTTTTATTTTGCATTAAATATATATTGAGTACAGTTAAAGAACTGAATTTTTCTGTCCCCCCTGCCCAGTTGATATTCAGAAACTAACCCCCTTTATGATCTGGAGATGGGTCCTTTGCAAGGTGACTGGTGTTGATGAGGTCCTAACTATGGGGCATCCTGATATCAGCCCTATTAGTCTTTACTAGGCAGACACACCAGATATATATAGTATGACTTTAAATGTTGAGCTTTCATATTGTAAATAATCATTAAGTATGCCATTTGAACACATGAAGGAACTAAATCCCTATTTTTTATGTGTATTCTTTGAAGCTACTAATTTACCTCTACACAATTAGAAATAACCACAACAGACCCTCAATTATTACTTTTTTTGTGGCTCTTTGGAGAGAAAAGAAAAATGTCCTCCGTCTTGTACTAGAGGCAATATGCCGGTGCCATGGAAACCACTTGAATATAACTGTATAAATTATTCATAATTAAATCAGCAGTATAAAGTGGGCACTTGCCTTAATTAACTGTTACAGCACCCAAACTTTGGCCTAAAAAATTTTTAAACATAAATAAAATAAAACCAGAATAATACTCATTTTGAAACATATCCTAAAGCCTAAGTGTACAAATTAGAATTGTTAGTTTTTATTATACTTTTTTTTGGATGAAATAAGGTTATTTTTAAGATATTGTTTTACTTACACCAAAAGCAAAGGCTCTGGGTGTGCAAGGCAAAGAGCAATTGTATTTCAATGCTACATCTCAAGAATCTTTATTTCTTCCCCAGTTTAGCTCAGACAAACTTGATATTTATTGAATACCATTACAGGTAGAAATTTGTGTCTGGAGTTGTGGAGTGGGAAGACACCTTGACTGATGAGGAATTCATGAAATACACAATACAGCATAATTAGAAAGAACTTAGAAAGGGAAGAGGTGAATGATGCTATAAAATAGAGGGGTGTTGATTGTAAATCCTGGGATTTGCAAGGAGCATTGTGATTTTAGAGATAAGTGAGAACCCTGGGAAGTATTTTGCATGAGCATTTTTTCTGTTTTTGTTTTTGTTTTGTTTTTTTGAGACAGGGTCTCGCTTTGTAGTTCAGGCTAGCCCTGAGCTCAGTGTGGTGCCCAGGCAAGCCGCCGCGAACTCAGCAGTCCTCCTGTCTCTGCCTCCCGTTGCATGAGCATTTTGTGATCAAAACACTCCTAGAAATGAGTTTGTTTCCAAGGATGGTTTAGGTTGGAGAGAAGAATGACCCAGTCACAAGAGAGAAGCGTAAAAGGCGAGAAGAATCATCCCTCCATCCTCCACATTCTGCAGATGTGCTGGGCACCTCGAGACACTGATTAAGAGCCCTGGGGGTCCTTAGCACCTGAAATGCACAGGCAGGTGATGTAGGCGTTCAGTGTTATTGAGAAAGTGAGAAATTGTGTAGTCTCAACAGAGTTCTTCCTCCTCTGCTGCCAGCTGCATTGCTCACCTACACAGCACGTTTTGCCAGAGTGGCTTCCTGAAGACCTGTGGGTCTGGGCACTTGGCCAGTGAGCTGGGCTCCAGGGAGGTGGAACAGGGCAGGCCTCGAGTGCTGCACAGGGTTCCAGCTGAGAGAGTTAGTGATTGTGGCTTTGTCTCATCTTTTTCCTTTGATTATGGACATAATTTTCTTTCTTTTTTTTTTTCTATGTGTTTCTTTTCCACAGCTAACAATGTGGTGTTTCTTTAACCTTCTTGCTCCTTGTGAACAGTTGTTTTATCTAGAGATTAACAGAACAAGCAAATGAAGCACAGCAGTGCCTGCGCAAAACAAAATCTGCCTACGGTGTGAGGGGAACAAAGCCATTTCTTTGCCCCAACTTTTCTGACCTGAAGTCTGTAAGCAAACACACACACACACAACTTGTTTCTCAGCCTTTTAGTTTGACTTTTGCAGTAGTAAGAAATGAAGTCAGGTAAAGAGGCAAACAAGTGTGATCCTTTCATTCTGACCAACGGTGGGGCTCACAGATGCCCCTAGATGGCAAAAGCTCTGGTAAAGATTCTTGCCTTGCCTTATTTTTCTCTGTGTGTACTCATCAGCTTTAAACAATTAAAATTGATCTGTAAGCCAGGCGTGGTGGCTCACGCCTGTCATCCCAGCACTCGGGAGGCCGAGACAGGAGGATTGCTGAGTTTGAGGCTTGCCTGGACTACATAGTGAGCTCAGAGCCAGCCTGAACTACAAAGTGAGACCCTGTCTCCAGAAAAAAAAAAAAAAAATTGATCTGCAGGTGGTAGGCACAGTAACGTTGCTGTTTTGCCCTTTGAAAGACCCAAACATTCATATTAAGTGACACAGTTATTGAATGGCTGTATCAGACCGCTTATCTGTGATAGTGGATATGCTTCTGTATTACTGATCTGGATGTAGTGCTACAGATGGGATTGCTTGTGCAGACCATAGGATTTAGGGCTGACAGAGCTTAATCAATTTGAGATATTTAAAAATATGAAAATTAGCAACACAGGGAAGGTGTGAATACACATACTCTTATCTTCACTTTTGTGTCCTGCTCTGTTGGTTTTGGCGCCTCCCACCCTATCCCTCTTTGTATTTATTTACATGGACCACTTTGGAGTTCGAATGGCTTGTCAGTCAAACAAGATTCTTTTAACAGCATCTTCCTACTCGGGTACAAATGTGGGGCTCTAACTGTACAGTTATACAGCTACACAGCAGCAGGAGCTGAGTCGGGCCAGGTGATTGGGCGAGACTAACCTCCAGCTTTTCGCAGAAGGCGAGCTTGCTTCTCAGACTGAGCTCCCTGCTCAGACCTCCCACGATTGCTGAACGGTTTCATCAGCACCTCATTAAGCTGCAGGCAAAGCACCGCTTTTCAGCCTCTAGTCTCTTTCTTGATTTAGATTATTGTCTTTTAGATAGCCTTTATTATTAACAGAATTTATCTCGAAAACTGCTTAAAATACAGTTTTTCTTTGTATTTCAAGGAAATTTAAAGTGTGCTGTTTAAATTCAGAAGCAATGTGTCCTCTGCAACATACATTGTCTGCATTTGTACAGTGCAGTTTACGTTTACCACTTGTAATTAATATAATATTTGCATGCTTAGATGTGACACCTCATTTAGTTGTTATGTTCTAGTTCCATCTTCTGCAAAGTAGAACAATTATTAACTCAGAGAATTGGGTGTCAAACTGTGCATAAGATATTTGTATTGATGTCCTAGTAAATGCACAGTTATATGCTTTTCTTGGATATGTTCTTTAAAAAAAGGAATTGGCATTTAAAAGCTTTTGGAAGGTGAAAATATTCCATGATTAATCTACTTCTGTGGCATTTTGTTGTTGGGCTTTAAATCATTGTTTATGTATGCCAGCTGCAAACACCCATATAAATTTGGAACTTGGGCTACAGATTTGAACTTAGAGCTCTTATTGTTTCTCTTGGACTTTTTCTTTAATTTTTTAAATGCATAGTTTTGTTTTTTGTTTGTTTGTTTTTTTGAGATAGGGTCCTGCTTTGTAGTTCAGGCTGGCCCTGAGCTCACTATGTAGCCCAGTCAAGCCTCAAACTCAGCAATACTCCTGCGTCTGCTTTCTGCTGGGATGACAGGTGTGAACCACCACACCTGGTACTGTGGTATATGGTACTAATTGCTGGTGAGTGTGAGTCACCATGCCCAGTATTGTTGTATGTGATTACCAGGGATTGAACTAGGGACCTTGTGCTTGCTAGGCAGGTGCCGGAACCACTGACCTATAAATCTCCAGCCCAAAATGCATAGATTTTTATACAAAGATGTTTACCAAAGTGTTCTGTACAATATCGGAAACCTTTTTAGAAAATCTAAATTTCCAGCTAGGAACAATCGACTTAATGAGGCAACACTCATAACATTTTACAGCATGTGAAGAAAGTAGGGCTGTTAATACATGAAAATATTAACAGTAGTTTTCTTTGGGGCCCTGTGGATCATTGCTAATTTTTATTGTCACAAGTTTTCTCAAGTATGTATTAGTTTTATAATCAGAAAAAGTGATCACACTACTATATTGCTCAATGAAAATGATTATAAAGGGATAATGTATAGTATGATTTTACATTTGCTCTTTGAATAAAATAGTGCATATAAACACTAAGACAAACCATAACATAAGATTACTGGCAAAAGAAAGAATATTAGAATAATTATCCATGTACCAGTCACTCACCTTCAGTAATTTTCAAATACAGGCAGGAGTGATAGGGCAGGATTGTGATCCCAGTACTTGAGAGACGGATGCAGAAGGATTGCCATAAGTTCAAGGCCAACATGGGGTACACGGTGAATTCAAGGCCACCCTGAACTACGTAGTGATACCCTGTTTCAAAAAACAAAACAAAAACAAAAAAAACCACAACAGATCAAAATTACTCACTCTTGCCCATGGGTAAGTGTGGAATGAAAGTTTTTTATTTCAGTTATTCAGGTTTACATTAGTTCTGGCCAGACACTGGCAGGCTTGCTGCTCAGCCATTTTATTGACCTGTAAATGAAGATGTTGAGTTGACTTCTAACGTTTGTACTTATGGGTCATTTATTTACATTAGTAACTTCTAGCATTCTTCAAAAAGAAATATTCCTGAGAATTTGTTAAAAATTAATTCCAAAATTGAATGACTAAGAAGAAAATAGGCAAATTATCTTCAAAATTAGTAGCAATTCCTGTTTTACTTTCTCCTGTAACTTTATTTTGAGCCAGTGATCAGCCTCTTTTCATGGATTTTCTGGAACTGAATTGTGTGTTACATATGACTTGTCTTAGCTGTCCTGTTTGCAAAAGGGATTTGCCATTAATCGGACAGTTAAGTTCTATAGGATCCTGACAACACATGTCCTAAGGAAATATTTATGTGTATAAAACTACATGTTGGCTTTCTTAAATGTCAGCAGTGCCTTTTCTTGCTTTGCCTATGTAGCAATTTAAATGTCATCTTGTTTGAGATTAATATGTTTCAATTTGAAAAGAGAGAGACTTCAGGTTTTTAAAATTCAGAACAGAAATGTTTTGATGGTGATCATGTTTTAAGGTTTCTCATTTAGGCCACCAGCAAGCACCTTTTAATGTGGATGTGGCCCTCTTGCTATTTGACCTCTTTCTGGGTGTTAGTATTGTGAATTTCTTTAGTTCTTTTTATGAAAATCATTTTATGCACGATACTTTAGCTTTCAAAGATAAAACATGGCTCCATCGCTGCTTTTCAGATTCCTAGGACAGCACTTTTAGCCTAGGCGAAAGCCTGGCTTTTAATTCTTCCCAGCTGACTTCCTCAGTTAGGCATTATTCACATTAATCTCCTTTCTCTTACATAAGATGCTATTTTCTATGTAAGTTGCCACATCTGCCTGAAAGAACGATATTGGGCTATTTTTCTCAGAAAGCTCATAATCCGATAACTGTTCAGAGCCTCCTATTCAGGAGATAGGTCTAAAGGAAGTATAATATATACTGCATTTCTCCATCATGAATGGACTCAAAAGTTATCCAGAAAACCTTATTAAATATTTATCAGATATTTAATGTGCTAGAACAGCGTTCGCCACTGTTGAGGGGACACAAAAACATGCACATTGTCCCACCTCCAAGGAGTGCCTGTTTTCATAGGACTGGAAGGCACAAAGTTGACAGGCAGCAGAGTGAAAAGTGGCCATTGCTGGAAGGCAGTGGTAAGACCCAGGACAAGCAGCCTAGGTGCAGAGGCTAAAGGAGTCTCGGGGCTGTATTAGTGAAGTCAGCATTTGAACTGGACTGTGCATCACATTTTGTTCAGTCGAAAGGAACAGAAAGCTGCTGAAGTAGCTTGTGTTCACAAAGGTGCTTGAAGGGGATGTGGGCATGTTGTAGAATCCAGATGTACTGCCAAGATTCAAGAAGTTGGAAGCCACCAGACAGTGTCTGTCTGATCCTCTACCTGTGTCTTGTCTCAGCTCATCTCTGCACATCTTCCTGTTTTCTTTCCTTAGACCCACAGTTTCCTTAGATGTCTAGTTGACTCCCACAGGTGTTGGCAAGAGCTAATTCTGGCTTTTCCTTACCTACTCCCCAGTCAAATAGCCTCATCACCCAGGGAGAGCCTCTGTGTGTTAGCTCAGAACTCTTTTAAGAAGAGGGTGTTCAGTGGGGTGTGCTTGCCTCTAATCCTTGGGCTGCACCCTGAATTGTGACCACTGACAAATCTGCCTGGTCTTCCCTGGGAACAGGACAAAGAAGGAGGGGGGTTGACAGCCTCAGGACAGTCTTAAGATCAAAGATAAGAAATGTGAATACCATAGGGGAGTTATGCTGTGCCTAATAGTGTTTTCTGCCCTCCAAAAAAAGCGCCCTTTCATTGAGGAGGTGGTACAGACTGGTGCTTCCCTCAAATAGGAGATATCCTGTGATGATCACCATCAGCAGACCCCGGGGTGGAGAGAGCCAGGCTGGCTTCCTGTTACACCGGGGACAGAGGAGTTTTATCCAGGTGGCAGGAGTGGGACGGGGCGCTAATTGGCTCAGGCATTTCCAGTCTGCTATAAGGGATCTTAGGGGAGAGCATGGTCAGAACACAGTGTCTGTATTCATGCAGCAGCTGCTCTGTGTAGCTGCGGTTTAGGAAGATCTATAGGAATAGAAGACAGTTTATTTGTCGCGTAACCAACCCAGGCTTGGGTTTGCTTCTGCATTAAGTATCTGTAAATGTAACTATTGTTGTATAGTTTCTTTGCCAGATAATCAGGAAAATATTTAACTTAATTGGGTTTCACATAGAAACATTTAGTAAAAAGGGGTTATCAGGATAAAGATTCACTAATGTTTATGTATTGAATTGTTAACGATGCTTGTTATATTAACAATACATGAATATGCTGGAAAACTCATGCAAATTAAATACCTGAAAGAACATAGGCACCTTTATTTTCTGTATTAAGATTTAAGATGCTGCGAAGAAAATATTGAACATTGAACTGATACTTGTAATTAATTATGGTGAAAAGCCAAGATCTTATTTAGCTATGAGGACATTTGTTTGTCTAATTATTTTAATTTTTATTCTTGACTAAAACTATAAACTGTGCTGTTTTTTCAACATAAAAATATATACTTACCTCTAAACATACAGAGGAGCACATTAATAAAAAGCTAGATATAATGTTTGAAATATTTATCATTTACAGTATTTTATCATTTTGTCCTGTTTTGCTTTGGCTTAGCATGTGGTTGGCTTGTGCCTCTGGACTTCACATTAACTGGGGTTAACTGTACTTCAAAAGAAATTTTGTTACTTTGATACTTGATCTTCCTTCCCCTTTAAATAAACCATCTGACATTAGAGCAGCACAACTATATTGCCTTTGGCAATTCCAAGTTAATAACTTCTGTCTGTAAATAAAAGGAACTGAATAAAGTTGAAATTGCCATTTCCATTTTGCTATATATATATATATATATTTTTTTTTTTTTTTTGCGGTACCAGGGCTCGAACTCAGGCCCTTGGGCATCCAAGGTTGGTGCAGTACCACTTGAGCTAAATCCCCAGCCCTCCATTTCCATTTTAATGATTAGGACAGTGGGCAAACTATGTATGGGCTTTATGTGGTTCAAGTTTTATAATCTCTCCATCCTTCTGAGTAACCTCTAAATCTTGATGAGTATTTACCATTCCTACTTTCAGCAATATGAAGATAGAAGCTAAATATTAGGAAATAATACACATGCCCTACGTTGCATGATGGGAACTAGAAGTAAATTCTATTTCAATGATTATTATTTAAAGCTTAATCTTTCAGGAGAAGTTCTGTGTTCACAGAGAATAATCTCTTGGCTTGCAATTCTACTTGCTTAGAAATTGTCAGTCTAATAACATTCTTCTGATGCACTGAGAATTACCATAGGAATCTGAAGAGGCTTTGTATCCAACATAAAAGGGAGGTTCTTGTATGCTACTAATCAGTTGTTAAAGTGGAAAGAAAAAAATGCGTTCTGACTATGTCCACTATAAAGTTTTAAAAAAACTGGTAACTCCTCTAAGAAAATTTTCAGAAGAGTATTTGTTTTCTGTGAAGTGACAGCTAGAACCCTTTTTTAAAAATGCAATAACTTAATACTTTGTTGCACATAAAGTTACGTCCCTTGGGTGAATTTTACTATGTCTTGAGTTGATGACTCACGAGTGCTGAACTTTGGTAATAAACAAGTGAAGGTGGTGGGAGAATTATATTTCTGCACAAAGAGCCACTTTGCCTTTCATTATACAGAGTAAAGCCATGGGGACATTAAATTTTTAGTAGCATTTTCAAGCAGAACATTATCTGTTACCTGAAATGCCTATATAGAAGTGTTAAGATATTTAAGAACAAAATAAAGAGAAGATAGCTATACTCTCTGGAACTAGGTTTCTGGCAGTGTTTAAAGAACTTTCCCCACATCTACCCCAGGATTCTGATTAAATATGTGTGTGTGTGTGTGTGTGTGTGTGTTCTTTTAGCATATTCTTCCACTTTTGATCTTATACTTTAGTTTTTAAAACTGTCTTCTTTTCAAGAAGTTACAGATTCACTGAAAAATTGAGAAGGTACAGAGATGTCTCATATTTTACCCTCACAGACACAACCCACCCCCTCCCTACCATCAACATACAGAACACTTACTGCAACTGAAGACCTTACACTGACATACCGTTATAGCCCAGAGCCCATAGTTTACCTTAGGTCTCTCTCTCCTGGTGGTTTTTTTTTTTTCTTTTCTTGGAAAAATACAAATGTCACCTACTATTGTTCTGTTGTACAGAGTAGTTTCTCTTTCTACAAATACCGTACATCAGTGATGGTGAGCCTTTTAGAACTTTTGGTGATAATGAATCACCTAGTGTGGCACATGTGCCATAGGTTCGCCACCACTGTTCTGTGGTCTTCCTGTTTATCTTCCTCACAGCTCTCAACCTCTGGCAATCCCTGATCTTGTCACTGCATTTATAGGTTTGCCTTTTTCAGAAATTCATATAGTAGTAGTCTTTACAGATTGTTTCTGCATTAGTCAGCTTTCCATCACTCTGAAAAAATAATTGAAATCATCGACTTAGTAAGAGAAAGACTTTTTATTGGCTTATGGTTTCAGAGGTTCTAGTCCATGGGTAGGTACTTGGCTTCCACTCTTTGCATCCACGTGACTAACTCAGGTAACAGCTGTTTTCTCACCTTGTGCCCAAATGAGGGCATGTCTTCCTCCTCAGTGATGCCTCCAACCATTCATCTCCTTTCTTCCTAAAATGCTGTTTGCCCCAGCTGTGAAGCGCACACCATCAAGTGAGAATGATGTTCTCCTCTGTTGTCAGAGTTACCTGTGGACCTTGTCCCCCTCGGGGGTATCCATCCTCAGTGTTTGACAATTTTTCTCTACAGCAATCTTCCTTTAAGTGATCCTTCCAGTATTCTGGTATCACACTTCCTTGATTTTCATGCCCTCAACTGATCTTGCTTTCTTCATTCTTTTGTCTCCCATTTTCTCTGATGTCCATATTATGTATGACATTACCACTAACTGTAACTTCTCCAGAGTCTTAATTTTAGTTTCCTGACTTTCCAAATTTTATTTCTTCCTTCCTTATTCTCTCTTTCTCTGTGGTACGTATGAAACTAAAATATTTTTAACCCCCTCCAGGATTCACATTTTTATAGATCCTGTGATCTTATGTAATTGTACATAACTTGGTTTATGTTCTCTTGATTCACGACATGCAGTTACAATCATTTCTTGCTGTTTAGGCTCTACTTCTCTCCTGTTGTCATTTATCTGGCCAAACAGCTCAGTTTAGATACGCACTTCTGCGGTCATATTTTCCTTTCAGATCTTTACTAATTGCAATTAATAGAAGTGGTTTGGTATTTCATGGGGACTTTTTAGTTGATTGAGTTTGACATTTCATTCCAAGTGCTCAACATTCGATTACTAAGAGTAATCAAAGCCATGAGAAATAAAGTTATTGATGGAAGAAAATTTATGAGTACAGTTCCTTATTAACAATCTCTTGAAGTTTTTTTGATAGATTATTCTTATGTAAATTACTTGGAGGAGACTGCCTTTTGTATAAAAAGCTTGTGTGTCACATTCTGTGTATAAAATATTTGTCTCATTAGATAAGGCTAAGTTGAATTTAACTAAAGGTAACCTAGGTTTAGGGCTAAGTTGAATTTAACTAAAGGTAACCTAGGTTTGTCTGCTGTAGCACTTATTTAGAGTGCTGCGGACTGTCATCTTCACACCAGCTTATTTTGCATTGAAAATAATTCCATACTCCTCTTTGTTTCTATTTTTATCTCCCCTGGAAAAATACTGGAAGTCCAAATGGGCTCAGTAAAACATAAGCCACGTGGCTTAATGGAACTGCTGGTACTTTGTCACTTGCATTGTTTTCTTTGCAGTAAATTTCTTTAGTTCGGTCACAAAGAGAACAGGTTTGACCCCTTGGGGACAGCAATACCTTATAATAATGGCAGAGGGTCCTCAGGTGCATGTGGATGTCAGCACCTGCTCCAGGTATTAATTTACTCTTCCTGCATGCTCTCCCAGGTCTACCCTGAGCTGCAGATCACCAATGTGGTGGAAGCCAACCAGCCAGTGACCATCCAGAACTGGTGCAAGCGGAGCCGCAGGCAATGCAAGACCCACCCCCACTTCGTGATCCCTTACCGCTGCTTAGGTAAGCCAGCTTCCGGTGTCACTGCTGTGGACCGGTCAGTCTTGGGTGATGAAAAGGATGAGTGCTGTATTGAGGTCCAGGTGCACTGACTTTTCTTCAGCATATTGCCACTGTGTGTAATTAGCCCTCTGTATCTTTGGGTTCTATGTCTGTAGACTTAGCCAACTATGTATGGAAAATATTTGAAAGAAACCAGTTTTATCTGTATTGAATGTATGCAGACTTCCCTGTCAGGATTTCCTAAAATACAAATGTAACATATACTTATAAGGTGTTATAAGTCATCTAGGGGTCATTTAAAGTATATAGGAGAGTGTACATGGGCTGTATGCACTAATATGCCACCTAAAAGAAAGATTTTGAGATGGTAGATTTTGGTATCCTTGGAGGATTATAGAACCAGTTCTTTGTAGATTCTGAGAAATGAATGTACTTTGCTTTGCTTTGAACAATTCAGGTAGTCTTATGAGATTACAGGGGGGGGACCCTTTCTGAGTACCCTGCCCCTAAATGAATTTACTATTGGTGTTTATTAAAAGTAGAAATTTCTGAACCAGTCCCAGTATGCCAGCATTGGTGAATGAAAATGATAAGGTGATGGGGCCTGGGAATATTTATTTTCCAAAATCTCATAGGTTATTTTTATTTACATTGACTGTTATAGAACTATGGGATGGGGGCCTTGTGGTTTTTTTTTCTTTACACAGACTTCCTTTACAGAAAAAAAGATTCTTGTATGAAGATCCAACAGTTTGCTAATTTCTTACAAAGGCTTTTCTTCTGTCAATCATCTGCTTTCTTTATAGTTTGTGATAGGAAATTGGAGTTGAGAAATGTTATTCTCTGTTTATATCAAACTGGAGGAAATGATCAGTCAGCTTTAAAATCTTTTACTTCAAATTTCACTTTCCTTTTTATGTTTGAAATCAAGTTTTACGTGTTCTCATGCTTTTTTCTCTGTGGAAGCCTGGCATACGTCTATATTTTATTTGAGTTGGTTATTAATCTCATCCATGTTGGTATTTTTACATAACCAAGCATTGTAAAAATCTTGCAGTGCACCTAGAGTCTTTATGAGTCTATTCATCAGTAGAAAAACTGTCAGGAAGAACAGAGATCATGATCTGGAGACTGTGGACAAATGTTGATACACATTCTGATGACCGAAAGGAGTCTTTAGCACAAAATCTTTGCTTTCCTACCAGGGCCCTCGGTTCCATCTCCACCACCACCGGAAGGAAAGTCCCAGGTGCAACCTTAGAAAAGGGGGTAACTACTGGAGATTTTGAACATCATAGAATATTTGGTCGTAAAGGCCATAAAAGCATGTTGACTGCTATTCATTCATGTGCATAATTTGAGAAACGAATCACGAGGCACTAGAACAAGGATTTCCTGTGATGAATTTACTACTCTATATAATTGATGATTAGAGTATAGAAAACTAGATTCTTAAATATTTATTAACCGGTACATTTCTTTGTTCCTTTGTTCCTAAATGTTTTATAAAACCTCTTGTCCTTTTCTGTCTGATCAAGAAGATTGTATCATATCAAACAAAGTCCCACTTAAATACTGTATACAGAACTCCTACTTCAGAAAAACACTACAGAAATTTATCTTTCAGGAACAGTGGATTTCAAAATTACTTATTCTTTCAAGAAATAATGCACAGAGACAATACCATTCAAGACAAGTTATAGGGTAGATGACAAACTAGTTAATTAGGCGGGACAAACTTTCTGTTTTCTTTCAGTTCTTGCTTGCCATTGTATGTAGTGTCTGAGATACATTTTCTTTAAAATGTAAGCTTACAGAAAACAGGTACCAGACTCTTAAACAATTTATTGCGTATACCACCTGCTATTACATTCAACTATTATACCAGAAGTAAATTTATTTTTATGTTATTTAGTTCCTAATGCTACTCAGAATTATGGATAGTAGAATTGATTAAAAGGAAACTCCATATTAAGACTGTAGTTCACTACATCATGAAAGTAGTAGAGGCAAATATTCCTGGACTACAAATCCTTGGTATCTCTCTTGCTGGCCACATCCCCTGACCCCACTGACATTCCCTATATATAAAAAAGCTCTTCTCATTTTGGCAATAGAGAATTGAAACTAGTGCAAAAAAAACAACAACAACAACAACAAAAAAGGTAAAAGATGTTTTTAAAAAATGATTTAAAAAGTAATGTCCTCCAGTTTACATATGAAACCAGAATATTCCATGGTAATATTGTGAATGCAGAGCAACTATCAAAATATTTGCTTTTGTTGTGATAAATTGAACAGGTTTATGCACCATTTAGGGAAACAACAGCCTAAGTAATTTGATTTTTTAATAATTAATCTCATGTAGCTAATACCAGTTTGTTGGTACTATTAATGGCCTCTGCTCTGCTTGTATTTTTAAGCCTCTATAAAATGAGAATCACTTCAAAATTTAGCACATCGCTGACAGATATTTTCAGAGATGTGGAAAAGGGAAATGGAGAGGACCGGCAGTCATTGTCAGAAAGCCTACATGGAAAGATGGGGATGGGCTGACTCCTGCCAAGGCTTTGCCTTCGGCAAGTACCAGATTTCTCTTTTATCTTTTGCGAACGATTCTGGACTCCCTTGATGGGTGCGTATACGATTCAAAGGGACAGGTCACTTGTGACACGCTTGACAAACTTCTCACCTCTGGTGGAGGATCTGATATGAAAAGAGAGTGTTGACACTAACTGCTCTTGACCACTAAAGGGACTAGACAGTCATTAGATGTCCCAGCAGGGGTTTGGCCTGTTTGAGGCATTTATCATATTAAGATATATTTTGTATATTTATATTTTATATATATATTTATATATTTTATATATTTATATTTTATAAATCTCTAGTCTTTTTCCATTGGACCTGATGTGGATGCTAATATAACAAGCAGAATGTACTTTGTCTCCTACTTGCCACTGAGCTCAGATTAGGATTAAGGAGTTATGGACGTTGTTTGTTTTTTCGGTATTGTGGAATTTTCCAGTAGGTCTCAGACAAAAGTATTACACAAGACAGTTAAAATTATGTTGCTATGTATGCATAGTGCCTTGTATTTCAATAAAAGTCCTGGAAAGACACAACTACATTTTCATTGCCTTAATATTGCAAGATCCCAAAAACTTCAACACTGCTTTTATTTTCTTCCTTTCACTTTTTCTTTGCCTTTTGTTTCTACTTTTCCTTATCTTCTCTCTCCCCCGATTTCTTAGTGTTTTATGCATCACAGTAATAAATCTTTTTGTAATTGTGTCAAGCAGCCACTAGAATGTTGCTTCTTCGAGGTGCTTTGTGTTGATCCCGTTGGTCTCCCTACGTAGTTGGAAACACTGAGGCCGAGAAATTGGATTTCTTGCCGTAAGACACACACCCACAAAGTGGAGGATTAGGACTAGGTCCTAACATCTCTTAATTTATAATCTAGTGTTCCTTATAGGTTACAAAAACTTTATTAGAGCAGTATCTAGCTGGTTTCTAAAATTAAATCATAGAAGAAAGGCTATCAGTTAGAGGCAATAAATAGAACCTTAAATAAATGAAAACATGTTGACCACCTTGACCTCTCCTCATGTAGCGTAAATCTCCACATGATGTTTTCTACATTATAGTCACAAGGGATCATATTCTTACTATTACTTGCTGCTCAAACAAAGAATTATTGTTTAGCAAACCTAAAAATTCTCTAAAGTCTCTGATTATATCCAAATATATTCTTTGGACAAATGAGAGTTTCACGAATGTTAATTCTCAGTGTTGCCTGGAGTAACTTTTCTCAATACCACGTGTTTGCCTGGGCCATAGCTTACTCTAAGATTGCTCATTCCTTGTGGAGATAAGAAACCTGTATCAAAATGGGAGTAGTGGCCCAAGCCTGTAATCCGAGCAACTCAGGAGGCAGAGGCAGGAGGATTGCTGAGTTTAAGACTTTCCCGGGCTACATAGTGAGCTCAGGGCCAGCCTGAATGATAAAGCAAAACCCTGACTCAAAAAAGAAAAGAAGGAAGGAAGGAAGGAACGAAGGAAGGAAGGAAGGAAGGAAGGAAGGAAGGAAGGAAGGAAGGAAGGAAGGAAGGAAGGAAGGAAGGAAGGAAGGAAGGAAGGAAGGTAGGTTGTATCAAGTTCCTTTCACCACTTTCTGGCCATGAAATGGAACATTTGACTTTGGAGTGAACTTGCTTTCTCATCTCACCATTCATTTTTGGTAGTACTCCTGGAATCAGTGTCAGATCTATCTGAACCATGCAGACATTTTATTAATTACTATATATGTAATTCAGTGCACATCAATTAATCATTACAGAGGGAAAATTTTGCCCATGTCCTCCCTCCCTCCCTCGCTCCTTCCTTCCTTCCTTCCTTCCTTCCTTCCTTCCTTCCTTCCTTCCTTCCTTCCTTCCTTCCTCTCTCTTTCCTCTTTTCTTTCTTTCTTTTTTTCAAAGCTTTTAAACACTTTCCAGTTGACTGGCTGCTCTTCATGGTGTAATAGGTCCCGCTATTGAAACTGCTGTACTTTTCTACTTATCCTTGGCTGGAAGACAAGACACATTACATAAGAGAAATGACCGATGGTTTACAGGTGCAGAGTCAGGTTAATAGCTTAATCTAAAGGAAAAATTACAAGTTAAACATTGACTACCTGGAAAGTTAATGTGCTTCTTTTTTTTTTTTTTCTCTTGAGACAGAGTCTCAGTTTGTAGTTCAGGCTGGCCCTGAGCACACTATGTATATAGCCCAGGCAAGCCTCCAACTCAGCAATCCTCCTGCCTCTGCCTCCCAAGTGCTAGGATTACAGGCATGAGCCACCACACTGGGCACTGTGGTGTGTGGTACTGATGGCTGGTGGATGTGAGTCACCACACCCAGTATTGTTTTATGTGGTTCCCAGGGATCGAACTAGGGACCTTGCGCCTGCTAGGCAGGCACCTGAACCACTGAACTAAATCTCCAGCCCAAGAGTGTTTCTTTTTATAATCAAGAATTTCCAAACATGTAGTTAGCAATGACCAGAAAACTATTTAGATACAAATGAGAAATTAAAGGTATTCAGTTCATTTTAATTTGAATTTCATTGTTTGAATAAAATTTTAAGACAAACACATCTTGTTTTTAAAGAGACTTTCTGTGAATGACCTACAGCTATTTTAAAATCTTCACTAAGTTGAAAGGTGTGTATTTGAATAGTCTTAACAGATGATGTACCCTAAGAGTTCTTTGAACTTCTGTTAAACAGCAGTTCTTTTAAGACTTCACAATAGGATATTCAGTAATGTTTATAGTCTTCACTAAACTCCCAAAATGGGTTAGGAATGGAAAAATATTTTTACTGTAGACTTCAAAGATCTTGTCAATTTCCTAATGTCCAAGCACAGTAATTCAGTGTACTGGAAAAACCAAGAAATGCTTTTCTGTGAATTTTAAAAGTTTTTAGCTTTAATATTATGAATTAGATACTGTATATCTTTTTTAAGGGAAGAATTAATATTGTGAATACTGAAATGAAATTAAGTGAAATTTTCTTCTGAGTATTTTGATACTTTGGAAGAATTACTAGGTGTTTATAGCAAATGAAAGAATTGGTTATAAAGCCATGAGAAAAAAATAGGTTTTTACATATTATACAAAAAGCATTATCAGTATAAGAAATGACAGTTAATCTGAGATATAGGCATTTTAATTTTAAGTATCAAAGGGTATTATGGAACATTCAGATTTTAGAACTTGACCCAGAAAACTGTCAGTGTTTGTTTTTATGTACAGAGCAAAGATAAATTCTAGGGTTTTTCTTTCCTGATAGCCTCTGAGAGATGCTGTTCAATCTCCTCTCCATTTTCCCTTTATAAATGTCAGCTCTTTTTGTCACCTCTTCCCTGCCTGCTTCTTCCTGGCAGTGAGTCTGAGACTTTGGCTTTGACCCTGGTGGTGACAGCAAGGCCCAGGGCAGCAGCTGTGCGGCGTCTGGAGAGAAGCCAGTGCAGACTGCAGAGTCCTGGGAGGGACGGGCTCCTGCTGCTTGTGGTGCTGGTGCATTTCCTCCATGATGGAGCCAGCTGGCCCTGGCGTGGATGTGGAGACCCTATAGGACTTGGGAAAAATATAAAGGTACAATACAGGAAACACATTCTCAAGTAGGGCACATGTTAACTTTAGAAAAACTAAATGATGAAAAATAACAAAAGCCCTGTGAGACACAATGAAAATATGTATCCTTGTCCAAGTAGGAGCAATTTTGGACTGGAAAGTGAGTCAAATTTTCTGTCATTACAACAAAACACCTGAGATAATCCACTTAAGAATAAAGAGAAAATGTTTCTTTTGGCTCACAGTTTGGGAGGTTCTGGTCTGGAAGGTAAGCACATAGCCAGTTCCATGTCTTGGTGGGAGTGTTTGGTGGTGCAGTGGGGTGCTCCCAAAGATTCTGGGGTTTTGGGAAACATCTCTGGAATGAAGCAGGAACCTTGAAGTGGATCCAGAGGCACAAATGCAGTTAAGGGTCACAAAATGGGAATGGAATGTTGTGGCACAATAGTTTGTGCTGGTATGATTGGGAAATAATGAAAGAAAATTACGAAGAGCTAGGATGATTATATCTGAGGCAGTATGGAAACCACATTTTCAGTCTGGAAAGACATGGGTTCGTTTCACTAGTTTATCTGCCATCCTGAACATCTTTTGTTCACATATTTTGCAAACATGTGAAATGCAGTCAATGGGTTTGTTTCTTGCTATGTCATTAATATGCTAAAATCACTCTTAAGATATCTACTTTGTTAGTGTGTTGTAGTGTACATACCTGTGATCAGAATGAATCTTTTTATCATATCAGTTTTTTTAATAGGCAGTTCAGTTAGATTAGAGAGAAAACTGATTCATGCCCTATTTAACCTCCAGTGTACTGGCATATAGCACCTTATTATTTCTAAATTTTAATACCAACTTCATAGGAGGGTAGTAGGTATGGAGAAAGTATTATAAGCAGTATCATAAGCAGATTTTGGTGACCTAATGAGAAAATGTACGTCTAGGACTATGTTGAGAACAGTGCATGATGTTGACGATACTGTTTTTACTCATTTATTTGAAAATACTTGGCTTCTGTTTGAAATGTTAGTCCATGGTGATTGAGACCTTTCTTTATTCACTAAAAAATTCCCAGAGCGGGCCGGAGGGTTAGCTCAGTGGTTCTGGCGCCTGCCTAGCAAGTGCAAGGTCCTGAGTTTGATCCCTGGTAACCACATACAACGCTGGGCATGGAGACTCACGCCCACCAGCAGTCAACCAGCAATCAGCACCACATTCCACAGTGCCGGGCGTGGTGGCTCAAGCCTGTAATCCCAGCACTCAGGAGGCAGAGACAGGAGGATTGCTGAGTTCGAGGCTTGCCTGGGCTCCATAGTGAGCTCAGGGCCAGCCTGAACTGCAAAGCGAGACCCTGTCTCAAAAAAAAAAAAAAAATTCCCAGAGCTTGGAATATATTGTGGCATATAGTAAGTCCTTAATGAACATATATTGAATAAATGAAATGAGGATTTGTGTGGGTATTGACAAAAGGAGAAAAAAGTCAAAAAAGAAGGAATAATCTAAACACTAGGAAGACAGAAGATGAAGCAGCAGTTTAACCCGCCAAAAGACTCACTAAGATTATGTTAACTGTCATTTACTACACTTAGGCTTGTATTAACCAACAGAAAAAGGGCAGATTTTATTTAACAACCAACAAGTGACATAGGAACCTCATATTCAGGAGATAGCAAGTGCCTTTGGATCTTAAGGAGATCTAGATTCTCGGAAATAGGCTCAAACCTTCTCTATACATATCTAGAAAGAAGTCGGTGTATCAGCATTTAGAGCTAGAACAATCTACTGGATTAGTTTATGATAGTTCTGTTATCCTTAGCTTTTTAGGTCTAATGTTACAGTATTGTATAATAGAAACCCACACTGTTCACAGTGGATGTGTTTTGTTGTGTGTGTGATTGTTAGATTGTACCTCGGGAGGGTAGGATACTGTTGATGAATGTTAATTACTATCATATTTAAATATCCTTATGAAATGAATAAATGAATGTGGTATTTTAGCAGGTGTTTGATGTAGGTTTAGGAACTTCCCTTCTAAAGGGTTCAATATTTTTATCCCATTAAGTGTTTTGGGCCTTGGATTGACTTTGTGATTTATAATATTACCCAGTTTGAGTGCCTCTAAATCTTTCTCTTCAGCATCATCTACTTTGCACAACCTTTTAAAAATTTATTTTTTAAAGTTTAAATATCTCTGAAGATCTGCATATTTATCAGATGAAATCTTTATCAGCTAGAAAGATAATTTTTCAGGTTTGCTGGATTCCTGTGCATAAGTGCTACAACCCCTGTCCTATTGAAAGCTTAGCATTGATCACTCCAGTCATGGTAGGCTCAGTAATAGCCTCTGTACCCTACGAAATGATCCTACATTTTACCAGATAAATAACATGAACTTGTTTTTCTTTTGATCTTTGTTCCCATCGAGAGTTCTTCCTTCAACCTAGATAGATATTGGAGATCCTAAGATCTTGGATTTGTTGTTCTTAAAGAGCCCGCACTTGCCTTCAAAATGATAAATTACTCACACCTTCCCTAGAAGATTCTGCTATCAGCTTTTCTCACCAAAATCATAATCTTCCCTCAGCCTTTCCCTAAAACCACTGCATTTGTGGGGTAAACAATTCAAATCCTATCACTTTCCTTCAACGTACAATTTAGTGAACTTTATACTTTCAAAGGAAAGCCAAAAACCGTGCTGTTTGGAAGGAGGAATATCCCCTGTGATCATGAAACTTAATCTTACATAGTCCCCTGCTTTCTGAATGTTAACTTCCAAACAGGAGATTTCCCCTTCGAACTCTTTTGTGTCTTCTATGTGAGATAGGGCCTCACTTTGAAAAGCTGCTCAAAGCGTAGTTTGATTTAAAGGCAGAGCTTGTGCTTGCTTGGAATGCTTGCTCTTTAAAATATTTGCTCCCTGGAGAGGAAAACTTAAGTTGGCTTTTTTCATGTGACTTTGGATTGTTGACCTGGAAGACTTGGAGGTAATGGAATGTGCCTTGGCATAGTTCCACTGCTTTCTGGTTGAGTAAGGCCAGGAAAGGAGGGCGGGGCTGACTGTGTGCAGCTGGACGAAGGAGTCTGAGATGTGGGAAGCCTGAATGCACTTTCATTTGATGCTTTGCCTTATTGCTTCAGGGAATTTTAAGCCGCTGCATCGAGAAATGTGCCACAGCCTATAATGATAACATATTCAAATGATTTTGCATCTAAACAAATGCTTTCACTCTTTGCTTGGTGTGTAGACTTTGAATGACACTTGTGCTCTGTCTGAAAGGAGCAGACATTTTCATTATCAAATTCAGTCGAGCAGAAAAGTAGCAGAGGGAGCAAAAATTTCCATTTACATCCATGATTGAAGTTGCAGTGATAAAAGAAAATTACTAGGTGGAAAACGAGCTGCATTCCCATTTTGCTGTCTGACACGGGAGTTTGTCAGTTGAGAGTGAGTTTTTACACTGATGTCATTGAGGGAGGCTCTGATTGAAAGTCTCAAATTTATATAACTTTTAACTAAAATTAGAGATTTTGAGGTGATTAGTTATTTGTGAGCAGATTCTGTACTCCCCATTATTCTTAAATCTCATTTATTTATTATACAGACTTAGCTGTTAGTTCTGTGTTCCTTATGGGAGAGTCACAATACATCTTAGCTTTTCTTTGTATCCACAGGTGTAGACATAACTCAGTTGCCATTATAAACCTCTGTATTCGAGAAGTGGATCAGAATTATCCAAGGGAATTTTTTTTTCCTAAAAAAGTGTTGCTATTTGAAGCTTTAATGTAGTTATTTTCTGCTCAAACCTTCTGTCGAAGTCCACAAATTCAATTATTTCAGCTCTCAGAGGAGTGATAAGGCCCAGAAAATTGACTTACAATAATGAAACTAAGCCTTGTTTACAAATCTGAGTGGCAATTTCTAAGTCCACTGTGGCATCATAGTAGAAAGAGATTTGTCCGGGGACATATCCTCATCGAAAAGGTCGTGATTTTAGAGCATGACTCAAAGGGAATGCAGGTACTTTCTAAAAGATATTCTTATTGAAAAGCTTGATGAATCATGATGACATTTTTATTTGATAAGGTACTGACATTTTTCATCGCAGTTTAGTGCTGCTGGTGTAAGGTTAGGCTTCAGATTCTTCCTTTTTCTCTGCTTTGGAAACTAGAAGTTTTCTAATACCTCGTAAAAGGTTTTGCCAATTTCAAATACCATGTCTTAGTTTCCTTTTGGCTAACTCCTTTGTTAAGTGCAGTGATATCTTTTTTCATTCTCTAGTTTGTCCTCATGAGAGATTTGTATCTAGTGAGATACAGTTCATTCTTTTTTTGAGTACCATGCTGAGATTTGATGAGTTGGTTTGGTACTAGATTCTGGATTATTTGCTGACAGCAATATCTTCTGAGCAGAAGTTTTTAACAGGCGAGTAGAAAAGTCAATGAAAGGGTCAGAATTGGAAGAGTGGGGAAAGTTGTTGAATCTTTAGGCAAGGATGCTGTATCTGAGTAACTAAGAAAGTAAACAAAGCGGGGAATGAAGGGCAGAGTCTTACTTTATAAACAGAAGTGTTAAAAAAGAAGAGAGTGACAGGAGGAGAAGGACAAAAGTCGGAAAATAGAGAACAATCTCTTGCAGGACTGGTGGAGGCTGAAGACTGTAGTGGGAAATGACGCGGTGGGAGAGCCGTCTTGGGCCGCTTGAGAGCTGACACCACTGTATTTGGTGCTCTTGACTTTGAAGGGCAAGTTGCTGATTGGAGGTTGTTAGAGCTGGGTAGGGAGGTAGGGAAAGGGTTGGAAAAGAAGGCGGGGCTGGAGGTTGACTGTCCGCAAATCTGTTGAAGTTTATCTGTGAGAGTGCCATTTCCTGTCTTGATGATAGCCTTCCTCACACCTGGGTTTCTGAATATGGTATCTGGAAAAACAACGCTGTGTATTTTTACCTCCCTGTATGATTTAAGGTTTTGGTAATAACTGGTGGTTCTCTTGCTGGCGATACATCAGCCTGGTTGGTATTTTGTAAGCAATTATGTGGTTCTTTTTAAAAACCCACATGTAACCACAATTAATTGCATCTTTAAAAATTTGTCTGACTTTGAATTTTTTTAATGAGGAGAAAGAAAGAAAGTGGTAGGAGAAGGCAGCTAGCTAGTAAGGATACTTGCCTTTGTAAGGGAAAATATAATTTAATAGCATACCAGAGGTAATTACTCAAAATTAAACTGAATTATGTTAGGTTTTAATTTTTTACTCTTGTTTCTCATCCTAATAAAACTTAGCTGGCCAGAAGGCACTTATAATTACCTTTTTACACAAGTTGAGCATCCCTAATCCTCCAGATCTGAAATCCAGAATGCTTCAGTATTCCAAACTTTCTGCGCACCAACATGGTATACCACAAGTGACAATTCTACACCACGAAACTTTGCTTCCTGCTCCAAATTAAATACTGTGGTGAAATTACTTTTAGGTCTTTGTATAAGGTATATGTGAAATACTGATGATTTGGGTCTCACATACAACATAATCTCATGTACATGCAATTATTTTAATGTCTTTAAAAAATTCAGAAATCAGAAACACATATTACCCAAGCATTTCGGCTTAAAAACACTAAACCTCTATATGAGAACCACTAGATTCACCTACATTATTGAGTTATTTTCAGATCTAGAGCCCTTTCTACCATATTCTATAATTCAACAGAATGCCAAACAGGAGCAGCTTGGCTGACTCTTAGGGTGTGCAGAAAGGCAGTTGGCCCTTAGACTGATACCAGAGCAACAAATCCATGGGACAAGACACATCTTAGTGCAGGCATAGAAGATTCAGTTTTATCCCTTCCAAATGGATAAATATTGTTTGATCCCATTTATCTGTGGTGCCTGGACTAGTTAAATTCAAAAGACAGAAAAAAATGGCATGATGGTATTCAGGGGCTGAGGGATAGGGAAATGAGGAGTTACTGTTTAGTGGGTACAGGGTTTTGATTTTGCAAGATGAAAATTCTAGAAATGGATGGTTGCATACCGCCGTGGATGTCATTAACACTACTGAACCATATGCTTAAAAGTGGTGAAGAAGATGAATTTTATATCGTGTGTCTTACCACAATTAAAAATAAAAAGAACAAAGTATTCTAGAAAATGTTTTATGACGCTGTAGCCCACAGAAAACAAATGACCCACAAAAGCCTTAATGAGGTTCCTTGTAGTGGATTAATTTAAGCAGACCCTTGCTGTCTGAAGGAAGAGCTGGCTTGATGACTGCGGAAGTGGTTAGTCACTGGTAATGCCGAATCCCCCCCACCCTTGACTTGTCCAATCAAAGCCTTCATTTTAACAAGTTCCCCAGGGGATTCCTACTAACAAAGAAGCCTGAGAAGTCCCACTAGGGGCATCATTTTCAAAGCATAATCCATGAGCCACCTGAGTCCAAAGCACACTCCCCTAAGCCGGTGGAAGTCTGTCTTCAGGTCCAACCCGGACCCAGAACAGATCCAGGTGCTGGGAGCAGCGGGACCATGAAGCTGCAGTCCGGTCTCAGGTGACTGTATCACCTTAGGGTTTGAGAACTGAACATTCTGGAAAGATGTAGCATAACAAAGATGGTTGCTTCATCTTATAGATGTTGGAAGAAAGGTGTGTGTTTGATGATAGAATATAAATAATCAATATGGTCAAAAGAGGAAACGGGAGAAATTGCATACACTTAACTCATCTCAAGGTGGCTAGTGAGAAGAAAGCTGCCATTCAGAATTAATGGAGTGTTTTAACACTGGCCGAGCGAGTTCTGTGGTCCAAAATTGACCAGGCCTGAGAGTTCTTACAAGTGAGGAGGGTTTGGATTCTGAGATCAGTTAATTCCCACAACAAAGTAAAATTTGGAAAGCAAAGAATTTCCTTTATTGTTGATATATGTGTAACTATTTTTAAATTCTAGAAGTTTTAAAAAGAATTTAAATACCCATTACTTGCACAAATTATTTTTGCTAAGATTCTGACTGAGCTCATTCTAGTTATTATAGAAGCCATAATGGAGAATTTTAGATTAAGAAGGTTTTTAAAAGTCTTAGCTATTTTCAACTCTAAAAATCTCATAGATATTCTTTTGAAGACTACTTGTTTATGTCAAAGTATGTTGTTATTTGCCTATTTTACAAAATTTTGTGTGTGCTCTAGAGCTCATTTCCTAGAACAGTTTTAGAATGACAGGACAGTGGATAGCCTGCAGAGTTCTCATAAAAGCCAGTTTTCCCCATTGTTAACATCTTATATTAACATGGTGTATTTGCTGCAATGAAAGAACCAATTTTGATACATTATTCTTAATAAAAGTCCATCCATATTCTGTTCAAACCATTTTCGTTTTTATGAAATTTCTCTTTTCAGTTCCAAGGT
Source organism: Thryonomys swinderianus (assembly GCA_004025085.1). Lineage (NCBI taxonomy): Eukaryota > Metazoa > Chordata > Mammalia > Rodentia > Thryonomyidae > Thryonomys > Thryonomys swinderianus. Next base: position 25,829 of record PVIC010021678.1, read on the forward strand.
TCCATCCAGGAGAGCTCATTGCATTTGGTTACGAGATATCATTAGCCTTTCCTGGGCACGATAGTTTCTCATATTTCTCTTGTTTTGGAGACTGATGGTTTTCAGAATTACTGAGCAGGCATTTTGTGAGATGTCCTTCTTGGAATTTTCTCAGGCTTTGACCAGAGTGATAGTTTTGTGGAAGGAAGACCGTAGAGGGAAAGTGGTGCTTTCGTGGCACTGTATTAAATGTATACATGTGATCATCGTGATAGATCATCACTGATGTTGAACCTGACTAACTGTCTGCGATAGTTGTCAGGTTTTGTTTTCTGAAAAACTACTAGTTTCTGCTTTGAGGACTTTAAAAGAAGTTCCCTCCTCATAGTCTATGCGGGCTCTACCTTTTTCAAGTACCCCTGTACATTATTTGGAATTTCTCTGCACAGATTTGTCTCTTGTCTTGCATTTATTTATTCAGTTGGTTGTGATCATGGGTAATAATGTTATTTTGATTTTTCACTGTGTATTGCATTATAATACATTGTTGCTCAAGTCATTTGAGGTTAACTACTAGGCATTCTACAATAGGGTCCTGAGTGCATTTGACTCCCTTCCTTCTTTCTTTTAATGTTTACAAGAGACTTCAGGGAGAGCTTGCATGTTCTTTGCTCCTGTCTTAGAACCAGTCATTTCTCTACAGGTTTCTGGTTCCTTTTGTTGAATGGACTTAAAAGCCAGATCTGGACTTTAGATCTGCTTGCTTTACTGGAGTGCTTTTGCTTTTTACTTTGCCACTAAGAGAGCAAAGCAGTATATCTGTGTGTATTCCCCTTTGTGTTACACACATTGTAGATGTTTATGTACACAGCTATCTGCATGAAGGTACACAGAAGTTTATCCGGATCTCTGCAAGTCTCTCGTGTTATTACATGGGCTTCCCTTGGCTGATCTGTGATCCTCACTCCAGCAGTGAGAAATCTGTCTCAACCACCGCTTTGTTGTTTCGTCTCAGAGTGTTTGTGTTGTAGTGCCATTCAAGTGTTCTTCCATAGTTACATGAGGCTTTTTTTCATAGTACTATCATTGCTAACGATTTTTTTTTGTTCCTGTCTTTTGTACTGTTTTCATTTTTCTAAACACCCAAGCTAGGCACAACCTGTGTCAAGCACTATTTTTGTCTCACGTCCATCTTGCCGCTTACGTGAGGATGGACGTATCTGGTGGATGTGTGCCTGGCTAAGGTATTCACTTGATAGATCTGAATGAAGATCTAAGTGAAACTTCCACATTTCACTTCTTTTAGTTTATTTGATCCATTTCATTTCTACCATCTGGCAAATAGTTCTCATCTGAAGGACTCCATCTGTCAGTTCTCACTGTTGTCTGGGAATGGTTACAGTGAATACTGGTGACAGCAACAGCCCCTTCAGGAGATGTACAGTTCACTCACATGCGCTGCTTGAGAAGCTAGTAACTGCCTAAATTCTGAAGCAAAAGACATAACAATTTTATCATGTAGAATGCCTGTATCTTGGCTGCTTCTTGAAGCATTTCTCCAGTTTCGGAGAACAGGTGTCTCCCAGAAAAATGTTCCAGCCTATGGCTAGCATGTGAAAATTGAAGAATACCAGTACATAATGAGCAGATTCAAGAGAACATGTTTATCAAGACTGTGAAATGTTCAAATAAAAAATTGCCTGAGTAAATAGTAGTTTGCCTATAGTACTTTGATACATATGTATATAGTAGTTGAGGTGTAAAAGTGCATAAGCGTTTACTTGTCTATGCATTCATGAGGAAAGTCATGCCCAGTGTTTGCCATCATTTTGAGCATAAAGTATCTTCTAGTACTAGGAACAGGTTAGATCCTCAGTTGTGTGATCTTTTAAATTTGACCTCAGATGGTGCCATTCACTATCATCTCTACTACTGTCATCCTGGTCCAAGCCTTTGTTACCTCCCACCTGGATCATTGTGGCAGCCCCTTAACCAGATCTTTCTAATCTTGACCTATGGGGTAAGAATAGCTCAGGGCCCGAGATTTAGCCCTGTGGTTCCACCACCTGCCTGCCAAGGACAAGGTCCCTGGTTCAATCCTTGGTAACCACATACAACAATACCAGGCCTGGTGGCTCATGCCCACTGGCAATCAGTACCACATACCACAAATGCTGGGCATGGTGACTCAAGCCTGTCATCCCAGCACTCGGGAGGCAGAGGCAGGAGGATTGCTGAGTTGGAGGCTTGCCTTGGCTACATAGTGAGCTCAGGGCCAGCCTGAACTACAAAGTGAGACCCTGTCTCAAAAAAAAAAAAAGCTCAATAAACCTCACCAGACTAATGAGTGTATCTTCTGTCTGTCATTGCCCGGTGACATCTCTGGTGTCCTTTCTCACCTGTGAGCAAACAATCATGCTTCTACTCTAGTACTTTGTTCTTGTTCCTTCCTTCAGCCAGAATATTATTATCTCCACTTTGAATGGACAGGTCTCTCACTTCCTCCAGTCTTCACTTTGATGTCCTACTGTCTTTCTTTCTTTCTTTCTTTCTTTCTTTCTTTCTTTCTTTCTTTCTTTCTTTCTT
>PVIC010021679.1:0-28380 GCA_004025085.1 Thryonomys swinderianus
TTAATGGAGCAAAGATAGCCTCTTTAACAAATGGTGCTGGAAAAACTGGGTTTCAACTTGCCATAGATTAAAACTAGATGTATCTCTTTCTCCACACATCAAACAAAAATCAAAGTGGATTAGAGACTTAAATATTAAAACAGAAACACTAAATCTTCTGGAAAATAGGTTAGGTAGAACTCTTGAAGACATTGGTATAGGGAAATACTTTGAACAAAATCTCAGCAGCAGAGTAACTAACCAAAAGAATCAACGACTGCAACTCATACTAAAAAGCTTCTGCACAGCAGGAGAAATCACCAACAGAGAGAAAAGACAATCTACAATATGAGAAAGAAATCTTACCAGCTGTTACTCAGACAAGGCACTACTATCTAGAGTATATGAAACACTTTAAAAAATCAGTCCCCCCAAATTTAAAGACCCAATTCAAAAATGGGCATCTGAAATGAACAGATATTCTTCTGATGAAGAAAAGGCAGCTAAGAAACATTATGAAGAAATGTTCAACATCACTGGTTATTTGAGAAATGAAGATGAAAACAACACTAAGATTCCATCTCACTGTACAAGGAATGGCTGCTATCATGAAACCTACCAATAACAAATGCTGGTGAAGCTGTGGAAGGAAAAGGAACCTTCTCTACTTTTGGTGACAATGTAGACTGGTATAACCACTATGAAGATGAGTGTGGAGATTCCCTTAAAGTCCTTCAAAAAGTAGGACTCAAGGTCCCATTTGACCTTCTTATACCCCTGCTAAGTATATACAAGAAAGAATTAAAAGAATCATGTCACAGTGACATATGTGCACCCATTTTTATAGCAGCTCAGTTTGTGATAGCTAAATCTTGGAAACAGCCCAAATGCCCATCAACAGGAAACTGGATAAAGATGTGTTTTTATTATAAAATAGAATTTTACTCAGCCATGAAGAATAATAAATTTGCCATTTATACTCAAATGGATGTACCTTGAGGATATACTCATAAATGAAATAAACAGGACATGGATGTGTAAATACCATATTTTTTCTCTAGTATGAAAAACTGAAGGTGTAAATGAATGTCAAAATGTATGACAGGTAATATGACATAGGAAGAAAATATGTGAAAGAAAAAGGGAAAGGGTGGGTAGGGGAATGTAAAGAAGGGAAGGAAAAAATTTGATGATAAAAACAGAGGAAACAAAGCTTATGTATATAGGGGGTAGGGGTGTAGAAAGGGCAAGAGAACAGCAAAACATGAGAATCAAGATGTGTCATGTACAGGTACAGACTCTCACTGGTCAATGTGATCATAGCATATATATAAAATGTACCCAAAAAGTCAATTAGAAACACAAGAGCTAATATTTTAAGTTTTCATTTTATTTTTTGGAACAATAGTAGTATTTCTCAGTGAAGAATAACTGGGCTGCTCAAAAACAATAAAGTAAAAGATGAAAAGAATTAATGTTTAGAGCCTCTTTCTAAAACTGTTTAAGAATACTATAATTCGGGTAGATTACTCCATGCTCTGATGGTATTATTTAATAGAAACTTCAAATGGGGAAAATTAAGATAAGTTCTAATAAAGCACTTTACATCTCTTGTAACTGTAACTTATACAAGCAACAACTAGCAAGAGTACATCTTGGAGAGATTCCACGTGTTCAAAGGAAATAGTCCCAAGACTTATAATTCAATAATACTTGTAGCATGAAAATGGAGGTTGCATCTAAACATCTAATTGCATTTAAATTGCATCTAAAGCCCCTACCATATAAATAAAAGGCTGGACTATCAAACATGGCTGGAGGAGGGAGCCTTCTTCTGTTAATTACATCATCACTGTCCGTTATTCTTTTCTGCTCCAGCAAGTTGCCCCACAGAGCTTGTTATGCTTCAGATGTAAACTATCTCCCCAGTCAAGCTTGCGGAGGTGTCCAAATGGCAGGTCGCTGGGGACTTGACACAGAAGGGTACAATACTACCCCCAGGTACCTCCTCTCTCCGGTCTCTGCTTCCTGGCTGCCATGGCTGATCATTCCCTTCTCCAAGTCCTTGCCTAGAAGGCGGCCAGCCACAAAATGGAACTGTGAGCTAACTAAAGCTCTCCTCCTCCACTCTGGGGGTGGGGCACTCGATCCCAGCCACAGAAAGGGATCACACTGAAATGCTCTAAGAAAATATTTGTTCCTGTTTTTTAATCTTTTATGGAATTAACCCACCATCATTAGAATGAATTTCATAAGGCAAATGCAGTACATAAGTAAGAAAATAAAGAGACAGGAAGTCGTGCAGGTATGGACATCTCTCTGCACCTTCCAGCATCAAGTGTAGAGTAAGAGGGATGGACTGAGTGATCCTCCAATCACCAACAGAATCAACATCATATTGATTAGCAAATGTGAAAATGAATTGCAGATCAAAGAGTTTGTCCTCAAGGATTAAAGCTCTGAGAGTCACCAGGTTACTGAACTCAAAGATAACTGTCCATGCCTGTCTGTCTGAGTTACCAAGAGTGGGATAAGGCAGGAGACATAGGCACTCGCGCATCTGAGTTCCTTCTGGCTCACAGGCCTTATCCACAGATGTGTCTGCAGGCCACATTTACTGAGTGTTTCACTGCCCCAAGGATAGTCCTTCTGGGTATTAGCCACATCCTGCAGATGGATGAAAACACTGCCACAGGGTCAACACATGTTAGTGTGTAAGGCAGATGAATACATCAAGTATGGTGCAGTCACCAAGATGCTTCCATGGAGCATATCCAGTCCCCTGCTTATTCACAGCCATAGTCCCTCCTCAATCCCCTTTCCAGAAGGGAAACAGAACTAATCGAGAAAAGAAACATTTGCTGTCTACTCACTATTCACAACAATCAGGAGCTGGCAGGTCTGGAGCAATCTGCACTGTGGGTTTCTGCCAGAAATGGGGTACATATCAGAAATTCTCTCAGGCTTAAATAAATTACATATGGAATTAGTCCCATCTGAGTCATGTATGAGTATTTCAAAATGTAAGAAAAACTTACAAATGTTTAGTAACTTGCTTTTTCTATTTAAACTTCATTTCTGTAAACAATTCAAATGTTTATAATTTATAAATTAAATTGATATTTTGAAATCTGAATACTACTGTGAAAAATTTGAACAGACTAATGTTATTTTTCACTTCACTTCCTTTACTTGTAACTTTTTTCTTTACATATTCAAAATTTCTAAGACCTTGAAAAATATGTTTAAATATTTTGGAGTTCTACTGTTAGTCACAAAGGAATCTCATTTAAAAAGTCAGATTGAAATGATATCTTCATTAAATAACCAGAGTTAATATTTTCATATACTTCACAGGTCTTTGTGACTTTCTTGTTGCTGCAACGAAATCTTAAACACTCACAATTTAAGGAGAGGTTTGTTTCGGCTCAGAAGTTTCCGTCCATGTTTCACTGGCTCCAAGGCAGAACTGTCATGGAAGGCAGGTCTGGCAAAGGACAGGAGCCAAAAAAAGCAGAAAGAGAGTGGAGGAGCTTGGGAGGGAGACACAACCTCACCAGGACCCACCTTCTACCAGCCCCACCTCCTAATAGCTCACGGAACTCTTTTCTCACTGCTGAGCACAGTGTGCCCAGTGATCCCTTGGCCCTCCACACACATGAGGCTCTCTTTGGGGGCATTCTAGACCTAAACCATGATGCCATATTTCATCAAATCACATGGCTTGAAGAGATCTGATGACACACTTATCTAACATTCCAGTCTAATTGATAACTTCTTATGCCTGAAGCTGAGAAATAAAAACAAAATCTATCAAGCACTGGAATTGTACTGATTTTATTTTTTATCTGGTACATATATAAGGAAGAAACATTACTGAAAAGGCCTAACCAAATTAGGCAATGGGAAAAAAAGCTGTGAAGTTACTTCAGAGTTGTCCTTGGGACAAAGTAGCAGGGTTTCTGCTTATGAAGACACTAGAGTGAAATCAACTGATACAATTGGTCTGATCTTCTGGCAAGATCACGGACATTCTGTAATACAGTGCATCTCATTGCTTCTGTTCAAAGCAGTGTTTTGGTCAACAGTGATAATAAAACAATTTAAAATCAGTGAAAGAACTTGAATGGATATTTCTCAAAAATATAAAAAAGAAATATAGATTATGTTCATCTGTAAGAGTAGCTAGGAAATATGTGAAAAGATGTTCTACATTACTAATCATCAGAAAAATCCAAATCAGAATTACAATGAGATACCAAACAACACCTATTAAGATGGCCAATTATCAAAAATTGGAAAATAATGAGTGTTGGCCAAGACATACAGAAATTGGAACTCTTTTTTACTAATGATGGGTAAAATGGTGTAGCCAGTATGGAAAAGGGTAGGGCAAAATCTGCATAAGAATGAAGAGTAGAATTACTACATTTCACCCCTAGCTATATATACCAAGGAATTAAAATCAAGGGCTTGAACAGATCGTTGCAAACCCTGGTCCACAGCAGCATTATTTATAGTGACCAAAAGATGCAAGCAGCTCAAGTATCTACTGACAGAAACATAAATAAACAAAATGTGGTGTACAGAGACAATAACATTCAATCCCAAAAAGGAAGGAAAGGTACAATATCATAAATCTCAATGATAGCATGCTAAGTGAAATAAGTTAGTCACAGAGGGATTCCTGCACAATTTCCCTTCTACGAGATATTAGAGAAGAGTCCATGGAGACAGAATGTAGAAAGGGTGCTTTCCAAAGGCTATGGGAAGGAGACAGTGTGAGGCTATTTAATGGAAATTGAGTCTCAGTTTAGGAAAATAAAAAGAGATTTGGAGATGGTCAGTAGGGATGGCTGCATGAAACATAAACGTACTAAAACTACTGAACTGAACAGTTAAATGGTTACCTGTGACTATTGTTATGTAAATTTTACAACAATTGGAAAAAATTACTGAATCATTAGATCTTGTCCTAATAAAGTAAAGCACAAAAAGAAAACAACCACACTTTGGACTCTTCATCAATTTTTATTCTTTGGATTTTTCTTGGTCATTCTGAAAGCAAAAGCCAAGAAATTTCTCTTTTCCCTTAAGTCTTTGTACTGAATCTGTTAATGATGGTGCTGAAAGAGTGGCCTACAGGGATACCCACCAGCAGTGTTTTCATTCTTTTCAGACCAGAGACTACTATAATGAGATGGCTGCACTGATCCGCACATTTCAGTGGATACTAGTGATTTTTAGTGCGAGTGTTTCTTCCTAAAACAGTAAGAGCAGCCATATATTTTTAAATCCAGAAATTAATATAATTCAAAATAGCATCTTTCAGCAATTCACAGTAGTTCTTAATCAGTTTTAATCCAAGATCTCCAGAAAAGTGCTTTCACTGATTCGAGTTACTATTTTAAAGACATTTGTTCTCTCTCCAAATGAGATGGGCTACTGTTTGAAAATCTATCATCCCAAGTGCTGCATAAGGGTTTTTATCACTGTTTGTGAAGAAAAGGAAGTCTTTAAACACATAGTGAGGGGTTTAATAGATAGCAGAAGAAGGTGTTTTGACACGTCCCTGGTTGCTGAATTATGCAGCTGAGTCAGTTTCAGCGATTCTCCAAAGCTCAGCTTCAAACTCTGCTTCGGGATAGTTGAAGATCCCACTCCCACCCACCCGCAGTATTCCAACATGCCTTTCATACTATCTCAGAAAAACTCAGTTACCCATTTTGAATATTAAGGAAATGGTGTACACTACTCAGCAGGTGTGGGGCTGAGTAACAGCAGCATGTTTTGGGAATTAGGATATTTCACTGGTGTTCAAAACAGGTACCAGTGTATCATAGAGTCTGAAACAGATTGTTAAGTGAAAATCATCAATAGGCTACTATCAAGAACGTACTCTACATTATAAACACTTTTAGACACACTCACTATTTTTAAGATGCATCATTGTTTCTTAAAGCCCATTTTGGTTTGTCCTCAATGACTGTGTTAGGGTCTGAAGGTTTCAGTCCCCCATAAGATGCACATGTGAAAGCTCCAACTCTGCAGTGATGGCATCAGCAGACAGGGCCCTTTGAGGTGATCAGATCATGAACCAGAACCCTCATGAAAGTGGTCAGTGTTCTAATAAAAAGGCCCAAAGGAGCTTGGTCACATCCTCTGCCATATGAGGGCACAACTAGCAGGTGCCATCTATAAACAGCCAAAAAGCAGGCTCTACCTTGCTGCCACCTCAATCCTGACTTCCTGGCCTTCAGATTGAGGAATGAATTTCTTTTGCTTAGTAACTTCATTTGTTAGAGCAGCAGGATTGGGATGAGAGTGACTAGAAGCCCTTGGAGAGCCTACTGCACATGTACCTGTGTTTTAAAACATGGCCCGCCAATCCCATGTCCTCTCAGCACCAAAGTAGAAAGCTCCAAAGCAGGAGCTGACACCGGCACCTCAAACTTTTCCTTTGTTGACCATCTGTGAAGAAATCACTTTTAATAGAAACTATAGTGAGTTCCTTTAATCACACGCTCAAAGTCACAAGCATAGGAGCTGATGGGATGCCACACTGATCTCAAAGGGCCCTCAAACTGCAGTGCTTCTCAGTTCTATCTGGTGGTCATTTTTTGTTCTTCGGGCTCTACCGGGTAGGGTACTTGTCGCCATCAGCGTGGCTGCTGCAGACTTTCTTCAGAGCCTCTTTTCTGATGATCCGTATAGCTTGATGATGAATCCATGCTCATGGGGATCAATTTCCATCTAAGGAAGGGAACATGGACTCGCTCAGTTTCCTGAAGGCTGTGGCCCCTGCCGAGCCAAACGCCACACAGCTTGCTTGTCAGTGCGGGGGCTTCATGAGCTGTGCCGGCCTCATGCTCAGGGGCCTCCTTCATTTCCTCAGAGATGTTCACTGTGTGTGGGATTTCTATATGCATTAACATGGTTGGAAAGGTCAAAAGTGGTTCATAAATGAAAAATAAGGACTTTCATTTACGTGCAGACAAATTCTATTAGTTACAGAAAAACTGTCAAATGTCATGTAGTTAACAGCAAACCTAAAGTGAAACCCCAAGGATCCACTTCCCAGTTCAGTAGCTTCCAACTTCTAAAACAGGCTCTGTATTTTTGTCTCTTCTCCAAACTAATCATTTCTTCCCAAATCGCTGGCACTTGTTCCTCACATTATAATAAAAGTGCTTTGCCAAAACCTCTGAATTTCAGACCCAAGTGCTCCCTGGCCCTCCTCCTCCTCCTCCTTAAGGTTCTCATCCTGTTTCGTCCCCTGGCTGCTCCAGTGTCCCTCTCCTGTGATTTCTTGAGGATACACTGGCTGGTCCTCCAGATACTCCAAGTGCTTTTCTTCTCACCAAGAATTTCTTCTCCTCGAATCCCATGAAATGCAGAACCTTGGCCTCATCTTGTTTCTCAGCGGTTCAATAAGATCTCAGTCTGAGTTGTTAAAGTCGACCTTTAAATACATTCTGCAGCTACCTGTGGGACTTTGTGTGGAGTTTAAGATGGCCACTTCAAGTCCAACAAAATCCAAAACCAGCTCCGTGCTACTCTCATTTCACTGGCTTCCCTGACTGTCTCCTGGCAAAAATCCCTCCTCTCCGTCTTTACCTTCCTGTTCACTAATGTCTCAAGCATCCCACCATCTCACCTCAACCATTACTCCTCTAAAGTCTGCTGATACCAGACTTTCCCCTTCTGTTTCCACTCTAATCACTCTCACTATTGGGAGCTAGTTCCAAGGGACCCATCGCTTCATAACTGAATTGGAGTTATTTTATCAGTAGAGATATCCTATCAAAAGTGCTTTGCAAAGAAAATACTACAGGCTTTTGATTTTATTAATCATCCCTCTTATTGTAGCTAGTACTTTGGGCTCTTCTGAACATAAAAGCAGATATTTCCCAGAATAGCTTCCTGTAACAGCTGACTGTAGCCCCCTCCACTGGAATTGTTCCTGTGCCTTCTTATCTACTTTTCCACACCCATTTCATTGCAAAGAATTATAGTGCTTGTGTAAATCACTTGCCTTGGTATTGGAAATTACTCAGTTAAATAAAGCAAGAGGTGCAAATTTATATTTTCTAAACAATATTTATTAATATCACATTTGGTATTAAGTGGTATTTACTCTCAGCCTAAAAAGAAAGATCAACATAAAAAAGATGGCTGAAAAAACTTCATGTTCCATTAATTCTATGTATGATAACTGGCTTCATTTCCAGCTGAGAGCTCATTCCATTCACTCTTACTAGGCCCACCAAAAATATTTTAAGATTTTATCAGCTTCTGAAGTCATTTCATTCGTAGCCTATGCAGAGGGCAGAGCTCTTAGAAGCGAACAGCGCCTTTGAACCTGATACTCCTTTGTCTTCTGGCACTCCCACCCTCACCGACCACACCTTGGCCTGCTTTCCCTAACACTCCAGGCCAGCAAGGTGGGTCTGAACCACAGGCCTTTCCTAGGCATAAGAAAAAACACCTGCCTTTGCTGCAGAGTGGGATTCTTTTACTGACAAAGTTGTGCGGGATTTGTAGGATGATGCGAAGACATCTGTCACAGGTTTTGCACTCTGCAGCTACGTTGGCGCTGCGATTTCCAAGTGCAATCTCTGAGTCTAATCTGGTCACACACCAGATCAAAACATAAATTTTAGCACCAGCACAATGAAATCAAGGGACAGTGATTCCCGCCACACTGTCCATCTGAGCAACTTCTCACAGCAACATTACCCCTGTTAGTGCCTGTCCTGACCCCAGCGCCCCTCATCTTCCACACTAAAATGAGACACCTGATCAAAACACTGAGCACCAGTGTGAGGGACTGTGTCTCTTTCAAGGGCTACGGTCAGTGACAAGAAAAGAGGTGACACACGCATGTAGAAATCCACTGGCCACAAATATATCATACTTCCCCTCCCTCCACTTTCAGGGCAGGATTCTTTTTCACCCAGAAATGGCCAGTCCATACCACGATCTCCAAAGTGCAGCATCAAGGGTGCTGTCCCCACCCTGAGCAGTATTGCTGTTGGCCACTCTCACAAGGAATCAGCTACAAAAGGATTTTTCTTCCATAGCTTCAGACATATTCATTGCAATTACTTCTTGTGCAAAGCCTACAATTGCAATTATGACAAGTATTACTCTGGAGTCTCTTGCAGAAGGGACATAAGCGATCGTTTCACTTTCAAGTACTAAGTGATGCTATTATTTCTCTGTACGGACTTCACACAATGTAAAAATGATGGACAATACTGCTAACGGGAAAGGGTTGGAAACACAACTCATTCATTTCAAATTGACGATCAGATTTTTAGAAATCCAATTCTGTTACAAGATACGAAAATAAACGTTGTCTGGTCCATCTGTGAACCTCACGGTGACCGACATAACAGCATCATGCGGGCCTCTGGGTGGGCAGAACCACCAGGCCGGTGGGACGTTTGCAGCATGGACTGGCACCGGGGATGTGCTGTGACCACCAAACACGCCTCTGCCACAGAAACGGAAAGCTGTCCTCCATTCCCGTATTTCTTCTTCAAAAGAGGAGCCTGTGTTAATGACTTCCAGAGGAGACTAAGGCCGGCAGCTGATGTGAATTGACAGATACTCGCGGTGCTCACACCGCCCTCTGGCCTTTGCTGTGAACTTCCTTCCTAGTCCAAGCGGCAGGTGGAAAACAGCATTTTGAGAGATTCTCATTTTGGATCCAGCACTGTTCTAGGCATGATTGGATTATAAAATACACATGATAACTAAATTTCTGGCTCCAATGAAAAGTCAGCTCCAGAACCCTAATGTGAGAAAATACATTTTAACTACTTTCTCTGCATAAAGATCACTTTAAGTGTTAAGGAACCATCTGAAGTTACTCCATCCATTCTCTTCCTGCTCCTCTGACTGCACGAAGTCGTGAGGTACAGAGAACCTCAGATCGCACTGCAGCTTGTGCTCTGAGCTCGCCGTTCTATCCCCGAGATAATCTGGGGACCAGCACCGATTTCTGCTTTAAAAGATAACACACTGGTGTCCCTTTAAAGTCTCTTTACTAGAAGCACATCCTACATAACCAGCTGATGTGGGCACCTCGGAAGACTTGTCCAGAACCTTACTTGCCACTGCTTTGCTTTAACTGAGTGCTGTTTTCCTTCTTTCTTCTCTCTTTAAATTAGCGAGTAAGGCTTGGAACTCTCCAAACTTAGTTTGAATTGTATTTTCTAATTAGATGACTAGGAAACTTTAATTAATAAGATGACCCTGGCACAGAAAGCAGGTCATATTGTTAAGCACTTATAACTTACAAATTTTAGCAAGCACTGACTTTTGCAAGTCAGCCCACTTTGTTAGTTCTCAACAATTCTTTAATTAGGCTAGACAGAAAGGAACATGCAGTAATGCGTGTCCTGGCTCAGTTCCAGGGGGAAAACTGCAATCCGGCCTTTCTGAACTTCCACCGCTCTGAGTACAGCAGGCTTGTGTCTGTCTCCGTTTCATGTTGCATTCGTGCTCTGTGGACAAGATGCTGATGGAAACCTGCTGTCCTTACTGTCCACCTATGGACACCTGTTAACAAGCCCTGTGGAAGACCCACTGCATTTAGATGAAAAACACATGAAGAAAGGAAGAGTGTATTCTAAGCAAACAAAATCCCTCTCCTCCATGTTCCTAAGTTCTTCCACATCACCTGTTATCTCCAATTGAGAGCAATATTTTTATTCTGCTTTCTCTTGTCCTATACCCTGCACATGTACATGTGTGAGATCATGCATGCATACATACATGTACACACACCCACAGAGTTACCTTTCCATTCACCTGGATATTCAGGACACCCAAGTACATCTTTGGAGAATGGGTATATCTGCAAAGACAAAGTTTTGCCACCATGTGGTCCTGAATGTTAAGAGTTTGTCTCTGTTTGTTTTGGACTCTGCAGTTTCTATTTTATCCCATTCTGTCCTAAAGAAAAATGCAGAGATATAATGTATGAATTTTTTTCTGCTGCAGTATGAAGGGGGAAAAGCATCTTTTCTTTAGGTTCTTGCAATTTTCAAGGGCAACATTTAATCACAGCTAAAATGACCTTCAAGAAGTGACCTTCAAGAAGTGCTAGCATTAACACATACCCTCCTTCCTCCAGCCATGGCACTTCAAGTCCACCTAAAGGCTGCTACTCAAAGAAATCAAGTTGGCCCAAAGTAATTAATTACTCAGCAGATAGAAAAATTTAAAGGTTAGCCCCTGATGTTCAATACACCACTCTGACAGGAAGTGGGCTTTCTGGTGAATCAGATGCTGAACCCAAATGCTTGGAAGGTGAAGATGCTTAAGTTTGGAAGATCACCCAGTAAAAATGGCTTAAGTATTTTCTAGTACAAGCTCCTGCTGGGTAGGAGGCCTGTGTGTGCACCTGAGGGGCAGAAGCTGAAGAGCAAAGAAAAGTTTCTAAATTCTTTGGAGACTGGTAAAATGATTCCTTTTTATTAACAATTACAGTACTATTAGCTCTTATTTAAATATTTTATTGAATTAAAAACTCAAATTTGACCTATAACTTCTCATATACAGGAAAAATGTCCTTTTACAAACAATTATACATCTATCTCAGAATTAACATACAAGCCTTATCTAAAATATTTCTTAGTCGAGACCTTTTATGCCAAAACATTACTATGTGCACTTTTCAGCAGAATGTCACATTTGGGAGAAGATAAATTAAAAGTGTCAAATATCTATCAGCAGTCTTTACTGGCACTAAAACAAAGGTGACATTGACTGGGTCTTAGATAAAATCCACCTGGCTCAAACTAAACCAAGCAAAACAGCCAAGAACGCTCAAGGCCTGGCTGAGCACATAATTGACCATAAAATAGTAGCTTTCAAATAAATCTAGATTCAACGTTACTTTGCAGTCGATACTCCCACGAATGCTTACTCAGCACCCCTTCCCTAATGTATGTCTCCACCTCCAATCTCCTTTTTCTCCCTCCTGTTTACCCCACAAACCTTCATAGCTATTAATCCAATTGCTTGTTTTCCTAATTTACTACTGGCTTGTTGAGAGTTTCCTAATGGGCTGCATGACTATGTTGCTGCCCTGAAGATTATGTTTCTCTGGGTCAAGCAGAATAGGAAGGAGGTTGGTGCTGACCTCCTATAAAATTCACACAATTCTGACCCAGGGCCACACTCCCAGGGAATGATGCACACAGATGTGCAGTGTCCAGGCTTGAGGGCAGTTTTCACCTCATTATCCCTTCCACTGCCCTCTGGACAACTCAAAGTCTCCTATGAAGAAAGCTCTTTCCATTTCTAAGTGCCCAGCAGATTTCAAATTGGAACCATTTAGCAATTGTTTAGTGTCCAGACATACTGTTGGTTGTCACAACTGAGAATTCATTATTGGAATCTAGTTTGTGTAACCTAGTGATGCCACAGTCACCCTCAAATTCACACAACAGTCTCTCACAACAGAGATTACCATTCCAAAATAATGATGGTAAAGTTGACACACGTGGTCCCCCTGAAGCCTACCTTCCTTCTCCTGTAAGTGCTGTATTTGGACACTAGTTAAACACGTCCTTTCTTCCTGAATCATGCCCACTAATTCTGTTGCCTTCACACTCTCCTGAATTATTCTTCCTTTTCAACCCCAATCACTTGCTTCCACCAAACTCTTTCCAAGTTCTTAACATTATGTACAACTTGTTCTTTCTTCACTGTGTTCTTCTTTGTCTCTGATCTCCACTCATCTTTAGTAAAACCAAAATGCCCAGTTATGGTTCTTGTGAGAGCTGGATTTTATCTACTTATATCCTTCTCAACAAGAAAGCATTCTGACAAAATTTTGAACAATTGTCCTCTACATCACATAGTAAGTGCCCATCATCACACAAGAAGTATGCTACCTCACACAGAAAGTGCTCTGTATCACACAGGAAGTCCTCAAAAATAGATAGGAAGCGCTCTCTTCAAGAGCTAGACTTCTGTACTTCTGGGCTCTCAGGCCACCCACCTCACTCACCTCCAGCCTCTTCTCACTTCTGGGGCATCATCTCCTTATACTCAGATGTCTGCCCTGACATTGTAATCACCCATCCCTTTCCATTCTGACACAACTAACCCACCACACTTGCCTTTATCTCAGAGCCAAGTTAGCACTCACAAACTATCTGTTTCATTCAATCTATGAACAGAATCACTTTGTTTTCTGCTTTTTCATTCCAATTTTTAGAAACTTGGACACTGATGGCAAAGTAGTTAATTCTCACACAAATGCATGCCACCTAATTTCACAAAGGCCTCTGCAGCAATTTAGCAAACTTTTAGTGCACTGTTTCTTTGCCCTCATGTGCCGCAGGATGCACTTGAAACTCCAGGTCCTCCACTCAAATCATGTGGGCTCTTTTTGTGCATTGGCTCATTCATTTCAATAACTAAAATCCACAGAAATGAATATCCAATCCTCTGAGGCCCAAGTTTCCTTTAGACAGACTCTAGTTTATCTATGAACCAGATTCCTGCCCCTTTTCTTCCTTGTTTACCTCCTGACTCTTCTCCACTTGCTGGTTTCAGTCTTCTTGTCCCACAGGTACGCTCCCCATTCTTTTTTTACTATTATCTCTTCTTCTACTTGCGATCCCAGGCGACCTATTTATAAGGCTATAATTGAATTTCCACAAAATTTATTTAGTATTTTCTGCTTCCTTCTCTTATAGCTCTTACTCTTCTATATTTTACTGTAGGCATCTGCACATATCATTTAATCTCTTTGACAGAGTTCTATTTTGTTTGCACTAATTATCACTGTTTCTCATATATAGCACTGAAAAGCACACCCACCATATCCACGTGTGTATGTTTATGTATCTTCAAAATGCATAGAGTATACCAAATGTGCATATAATCACATAATCTCTTAAAGGTTTCCTGAATGCAACACAATTAAAACTCCTAAGAAGTAGAAGCTCTTGATAAAATGGAAAAGAATTGATACACAATAGCTTATTACTAACTGGTCAACAGTGTGTGAATCCCTCAAGTTGTGTGAACACGTCTCTGATGAAAATGTTAGTAGCTTTCAAAAATTCTCAAAAGATAAGTGATACACAGAAAGTTAAAAATTACTGTTGCTGAGATACAAGATGTAAAGACAGAATTATTTTAAATGTTGATGTAGTTCAGCCCTTGGTGTATTTAAATTATTTTGCATCAATGGAATTAAGTAACGCCAATAATATTAGATGAATTTATGTGAACATTTTTAAAATTGTACATCAGAAAAAGAAAAAAGGATGGGTCAAAACGATGCAGTTTACCTTGTATTTAGTCCTCACCAACACAGCTTTTATTTTTATTTATGGCTTTTATTTATGGCAATTATTTATTTTATTAAATGTGGCTTTTTAACATACACTGCACAGAGGATAGGAAAGTGTGTTTAAGTACTATCATATTAAGTTACTAGTACAGCTTACTGAATAAATAATAAGATCAGGTTGCAATTTAAATTAATCTTTTATTGTTACAACCACTAGATAGGAGATTTATGATAGAAACATGGCTTGACCTCCCTTTCAGTTAGACCATCTCATAATTTCCAACTTGTTCATTATGCTATTCATGTGTGGTCATTTCATAAATCCTAAATGATAAAGCTCACTTAGTAATTACT
The DNA here is from genome assembly GCA_004025085.1 of Thryonomys swinderianus. Classification (NCBI taxonomy): domain Eukaryota; kingdom Metazoa; phylum Chordata; class Mammalia; order Rodentia; family Thryonomyidae; genus Thryonomys; species Thryonomys swinderianus. The sequence goes on from PVIC010021679.1 coordinate 14,660, forward strand.
TAATTTCTGCCGACTATTCATTCATGAATTCATTCTCTTTAAAATTATCCTAACTGGAAGAGGGTTAAAGTTGTCCAGGGTTTTATTCTCCTCTTACATCCTAAGGCAGAGCCCTATGTACATCCAGCTTTCTGCCCACTAAATGCTACATTTTTATCCACATGGGGAAAGATGGGCCTATTCACAACAAATACACAAGGAAAATACATTAAAAGATGGGCCTATTCACAACAAATACACAAGGAAATTCATCTGTCTGTAAAGTCTGCACCAAATCACAATATGACCTCAAAAAGAAATCAGTGGCATTTACTCCTTTCTATGTAAGAAAATTTTAAGAATTCGACCCTATTTAACAAATTCTAAGTTAAAGCAAGCACAATAACAGTGATAATAACCACCTTACTCTTATGAAAAGAAAGTAAAATTCAACAGGTCTCCCCTAAGAGTTAAAATGAGAGGTATATAATTAATGCCACCAAACACTGTTGTTGGGATATTTATACTTATTGAACGTACACTGAACTATGTCATTTATCTAATTTTGGAAAATGTCAATAAATGAAAAGATGTCTATTCCAGGTCAGTGTACAAAATAATGATGGAGAAAGCACTGCTTCAGTCTCTGACATCCTGTGATAGAACCAGAAATATATTCTTGAGAAAATGCACAAGTCCCTTCACTCTATACCAGCTTGATCTTGTAGAAGGAAGAAGAGCCCCTGAAGACCAGACCCAAAACAAAACATGGCCAGTGCTACTACACAATCCTGATGGAACTAACATCTTCTGAGTTAATACAATGGAGCTGTGTTTTTTATAAAAGATGGATAAAAATAGAAGTCTATTCATTCCCATTCATAAGGATAAGAAGTATAAACTACTATGCATAGCTCTGATGTTTTAGAAAATCACAAGTTACAGATTCACTATCATCAAATTTGTGCTAAAGCTTTTTTATAAAAGAGAAAAGCTCAACCTTCTTTATATACCATTTGTGTATTATCAAACACCCAATAGCTTCACAAAACCTCACATATGCAGCTCTCAGTATCCCCAATCACTAGAACAACACACCTGGAAACCCTGCACTTCTGAGTCCAAAGGGACCCAGTCTGCAGCCTGGAGAGTCTGTCTTGTATAGGTAACATCGCCTGTACCAGGTAGATGAATGAGAGTGAGGTCAGAGCTGCTCTGCCCTTGGGGTGAACTGTGATCCTAGAACTGAACTTCCCCCCACACTCCCGAAGGCTCCATCACAGCCCTGCGGCAGCCAAAGCCACAGAAGGCAGCACATCTCCAGCCCCGCTTGCTCTTCTCACAGGTGCCTGCAGAAATCCTTCCCACTTCTGTTTCTCAGCGGTGTCAGCAACTATCTCTTCTAAAAATAATGCACTGGGAGATCGACTTTGTATCTCCATGGCTAGAAGCCCGAGGAGACTATTGTGTGGTCTCCCACCATGGAAGAGCTCAGACACTACACAGATCCCTCCATCACTTGGCTCAGCTGACAGTGAAGATCTGAAATGTCTCCTTATTCCATTGTATAACTCCTGCAACACAATTGCAGACAAAGGCTTCTGTGAACCACAGTGGGCTATACTGATCTGAGCCCTCCTTTCCGAACTAAGACCCATTTGTTTCCAGAGAATGAAGCTCTGTCAGGGGTTTTAAATATGTAATGGTTTGGGGGAGGTGTGCACTGGGGGAGTGTGCGTAGAAAATAAAGGAGGGCTCTTCCCCACCCACCCTGCAAGGCGACTCCACAGGAGTGGTGCTGGGGGAACCAGCTCCTTTCTCCTCCCTGGGCACAGACCCTGTCTTCAGCCATCCTGACGTCTCTGTAGATGTGTCTCCTGAGGCTACGAGTCTCCCGCAGGGCTGAGCCACGACCTGACCTCTGTGACATCACCCACTGGGCAGTACTAAAATGCAAGTCAAATCCCCCAGTTAGTGGTTGACACATAGTTTTAAGAAACTTAAACAGTGTGATTGTGAGCTGTATGTAAAATGTACCAATAGACAATTCAATTTAAAAAAAAAAACTTAAACATACCAAAAAGGAAAAAAAAAAAAAGAAGAAAAACAACCATGAATCCCAAGGCAAGATATTTCTATTCACTTATTTAATAATGTAATATTTTATATTCTAACACATCTTTACTTACTACTATTAGTTAGAAATGCTTAATAAGTTGCTTCCATCATGGATTTTCAGCTTTCACACATTTAGGTAATCATTTAATATAAACTATTAGAAAACAGGCCTATTCTAGAGCAGTATTTCACTGCATGGTCTTTCTGAAAATACCAGTTTCATGGAAGAATGATGAGGGAAATCTGAAAAAGAAGTGTTTTAGATGACAGTAAACACTCTGTAAATGTTAGCTCAGGTAAGCGAAATTAACAGCTGGCTTATGTAGTGTATGATTTCCTGGAGCAGTAACGTAACACCGGCATTGTGACACAGGAGAGCAGGGACACAGATGCCTCGGGAGCAGAGTTTTGAAGGGCTCAGATCCCTAAACACCTCCACACACACTGGCATGATGGAGCGTGCTGCATGTTTGTGAAACCCAAATTTAATTATTTGTAAATAAAGAACGTATATCCTACACAAAAGCATTTTGTTTTATCTATTTTAAACTACCTGCACCTAAATTTAAATTCCTTCTTTGCATAGTACATCAAAAGTACAGGCAGATGGGGGCCAGAGATTTAGCTCAGTGGTACCAGCACCTGCCTCGCATGCGCAAGGTCCTGAGTTTGACCCCAGTAACCACATACAATGCTGGGCGTGGTGGCTCATGCCTGTCATCCCAGCACTCGGGAGGCAGAGACAGGAGGATTGCCGAGTTTCAGGCTTGCCTGGGCTACATAGTGAGCTCAGGGCCAGCCTGAACTACAAAGTGAGACCCTGTCTCAAAAAAAAAAAAAAAAAAAAAAAAAAAAGTACAGGCAGATGAGAAAACCTTTCTTCCATCAAAACTAATGGCTGCTGCCAGGTTCCCTGCTCATGTGACCTATCAATACCCTGCTTCTCCTCTCAGGCTCTTGAATGGAGAGTATAAAAAGATTAAACCAGTACTAATCACAGTGGTTTTAACTGTGAGCTCATGTCTTCTCCTCGTAAACACTAGAACCTCCTACAAGAGAAACAGGACAGGAATTACTTGCCCCACTCTTAAGTGGAGAAACCGCACCCAGCACCTTAACCCCTTAAACAACACAGAAGTGCTGGACTGAGTGGAATAGACTAGCTTTTAGTTTAGTCTTGCCCCTGTCTTGGCACAGCTCTTCTCTTGCAGCCTGTGCCTAACACAGGTGAAGGCCTTCCAGAAACCTGGACTGGAGTCTGAGCTAGTGAGGATATGAGGGCTCTTGCTGAGTCCTCTAAATCTTCATTCATTTTACACACACGAGTGAAAGTCCTTCCATCTCTATTGGACACATTCACAACACAGCCACAGCGCCTACGTCTCGCTGCTGGGTTGCTTGTACCACCAGCGCTACATGCATGACTGTCCTGTCAGGCATCTTTTCCTTCATTTTATTAGTAAAAAGACCAATCAAAGTGATTAGATCCAGTTTAACCACTAGCAGTGGAGGCCCACAGGATCACGTTAAGCTTCCTACTAGGTCTACACTGTAAGTCAAAAAGACCCACACTGGGTCCAAAATAACAGTACCTCATACACCAGTAACAGGCCCAAAGAAGAAAGTCTTGTATGGCACAGAATAATTCAAAGGGGGATCCTTTTGTTAATGAAGCAAATACTAGATCCTGAGCCAGTTTCTGGCACAGAGAAGACTGCAGTGAGACACAGAAGCTTCAGAGTTCAAAACACCTGGGTTTGGATCCAGGCTCTCCTGCTAAGAGGGGTGATTAGAGAAAGACGCTTAGTCTGCTAAGGCCTCTTCTTCCTTCTGAGCGAAAGAGGGATCTCATGATCTCTTAGGCACATCAGAGAGTACTGTAGACAACTCCACAAAAACAGAACAAACCTCACAAATACCTATTGAGCATTTAGACTCCATAGGTATCCAATAAATAATAATTTTTCATTACTGTGTAAATATTTTACACACCTGACTATAAAAGCATGTCAAATTATTAAAGACACAAAATCTTGGAAAACTTCATTTCAAAATGCACACATATAAATGTATCTGTCACTTTTCCCAGATAGTTTTTTTCTCAATCTGTAGAAGAGACAATTAACTTTATGAGGTCTTAAAAGATAAATAAATGATTCTGATGCTAGAATAATAAAAAGGAGTGGAGGGAAGGGGAACAATTGAAATGTGTTCTGCGCATGAACCAATTCCCAACAGTAAAGGTAGCAATTAGGTACTACAAACAGGAAATGATAAAAAAAATTTTAAAAAGCAGACAGTTCACAAGTAGTTGAATAGGTAAAAATTGTTCTTCAAAATTTTAATTATTAAAATATGTAATGCACAATGCGCTATCATTTTAATGCTTATTGTTGGCCTAAACATAGAAGTCTGTCTCTCAGGCTGTATATTTTCAGCACATACAGATAAATGCTTCCTGTCCTACAGCATTCCTGACTTCCATTCTGAAATTCTTGACAAAAGAACTAGAACACTCACTGAGGAGTACGGCAGTGACAGGGGTAAGGACACAGCGAGGCACATTTGCATTTCTGGGCCATGAGGTACTCAGTAGTAGGGGCCGACATTCTCACAGACACAGCTGCTCACAGTCTGTGCCTGAAGAAGAGGGAACAGCCACATAAGCCCCGTGGTAAGGGGATGACAGTAGAAGCCACTTGGTCTGTGAACCAGGAAATGGAGTTGAGCACTGGAAAAAAGCTCTATGTCTTTGCTGAGACAAAGCAGTGGAGGGCAGAATGATAATGAAAGAACAAATGAGAAACAAGAACTTGCACAAGCACACAAAACACAATAAAGAAGAAAAGTTACTTTACAGCTCGGCAACCTCCGAGCACACACTTTATTCTTCACAAGTTTAGAAAGTGTTGCATGGGAATTTTCAGACTTTTCTTCACATTAGGTCAGTCAACAACTGAAAACAAAGTTGGCTTTACCATCTAAAATATAGTATTATTCTCTATGACTGTGCTTCTTCACTGAGAAATATTAGGGCTTTTCAACATTCATATAAAGTACTCGTTGATTCCACCAAACCCTGAAAAAGAGAAGCTAAGCTCTTCGGTGAGCTGTACAAAGTCTGAAATGAGAAGTTCCACTGTTCATAACCTATGCTGCCTAGTCTGTCCCTGCCAGAGCACTGGCTTCTCTGGCTACCAGGGTCTTCGGTTCTGCACACTGAAGACAACAGTGATGAAAAGAAAATTACCATATTGAGATTAAACTCTAGATTAAACTCCAGATTCTGCACACAAAGCAAGTCTGTTTCTAGAAATCATGCCCCTTTTATGAGAATTACCCTAAAATCTGAAGCTGCTATCACCACAAAGCTCTAAGATTTTAATTATGATGTGTAGAGACAGATACTTTTTCATAAAATGGAAGTTTCATATTGAATTTCTTCAGTACAGAACTCTAATTTTTTGTCTTATAAAAAGAGTTCCTGAGTTTTTAGAAGAATAAATGTTTTCTACAGTTGCAGTGTGTTAAAGATTAAAATAAACGCACATTTTAAAAATACCACTAAAAGCAAAGATATAAATTCCTACCAGCAAATTTCTCTAGAATGTTCATGTCTGTCTCAATGAACTGTTAAAATACTGTTCTGAAAAATAACTTGATAAATGAAGCACTCATCTCCACAAGAACAAAAGTTACCTATCCTCTCCTAAGATTGGATGCAAACTAATACACATGTAAATATTCTTTTAAATTTAATTAAAAATAAATACTCTGAGTAAAGGTTTGGGGATTAGTCTTTTCAAAGCCTTAAGAGAGTTATGCAATACAGAAATATAAGAAGTTTTATATTAGACTATCTTTGGCTTCGGGTAATTTTAACAAATCTAAAATTATGTAGAGTCACCAAAAACATTCCACAAATGTTACAGAATCACAAACTACACACTTTAGAAGTGAACAAAACTGAATGTTTCTGTTATTCAGTGATACACTAGTTATATGACCAGGATTGTTTGCAAAAATCTTTCTCATACAGCTTGAAGGTGCAAACATTGTTAAAAATCTAGAAAGAGTCAAGGCAAAGCATATATTTCTACTCATTTTGTGCACACATTTCCATCTATAATTTGTAAGAGAATTATTTTATTTCAAATTAAATAACATATTTCCAAGAAGCGAAAGTGACCAAGAATCTCTGAAGTCTTTTGAGATCTGATCATGTCACCTTACGAAGCAACTAGTTTTCTTTGTCCTTTGTTTCTTGTTCTGCATCTGCATTAACATGGCTGCTAATTATATTATCCTGGTGGCACATACATGGGAAAGGGGAAGTCACATGATGCCAGTAAAGCATAAAGCATTCCTTAGGCTTCACATGTACACTTGCTGCTCAGGTGAGCCCATCTAGACTACAACTACCTCTGTTGTGTGAAACTCTTTAGCTATGATTCGGATGTGCTCCTGAGTGCTTTAGCACTTCTCTGACCCAGTGTTTCATGTATGGAGGTACACACACACACACACACACACACACACACCCATAAACACATGCACACACACAAAGAAACTTTAAGCTTTATCTTTCACCTTACTGCATATAGCTTCCCTCTGGTATATTTAAGTCTTTTTTCAAAATTGTTTAAGTTGTTGAACTTTGTATTCATCACACAAAATGTCATTTGCTCAGAAACACATAGTTCCTTCCTACAATGATGAGATTCCACTACATTAATGATTCAAAGGTAAATCACGGTCTGAAATTTTTAAATTGAAAAGCCCATGAGAACGCTCTGCCCTCCCACTTATTCTGTTGTATGCTTCACACTGTGAATCAGCAGATGTAATCTTTTCTGAATCCTATACAAAAATAACAATGCTTTAAAAATATTTATATGATATGACGACTTGTCTACATGGCTTAATAAACAGCTTGATTATTCTGGTTAGCTTTATCATCAACAGAGCAAACAATCTCTTATTGAAAAACTTCTATGAATCTGTACCATATAAAAATAAACTAGTTTGCACATCAGTGAAAAAATGAAACATTTTTAATTTTAAATCGATCAGTCCATCTTCTTTCTTACACCTAAGTGAACAGTGAACCCAGAGTGCATAGCACAATGATCCAAACAGATAACATCACATAACTTTCCTGGAAAAGTACATATCCCCAGTCAGACTACTACACAAGCACCGCTGCCACTAAACACCACATCGCCCAACAACAACAGACTCTGAGCTGCATGACAACTGATAAACGATGCAGAAACTTAGATGGTTCTCCCGTTTGATTCAGTAGCACATCTCTTTTCATTCAAGCGCTTTTTACTGATAGGACTTTCAAACACACACCACCTTCTGTCTTGTATCCCTCTCTGCCTTTAGAGACAATTGGTAAGCTGTGTGGATGACTATTCAGATTGATTTATACTTTCTCAGGAGAGCAATTCGATGACAAGTGAAGAGGTACCTCCTACCGAATTAACCACTTCATGGTAGTCTAGTTTTCACCTCCAGACTCTCTCAGCCCTTCCTCCGCTCGCCCTTAGGGAACTGGAATTCAGACATATGACGTTTTCCATTATTGGATCCTTGCCCCTTTGAAACTGTACAGCATTCCTCAAAAAGTACTTACAATTCTCCATTCTGTGGGATCAGAAAACAGTATCTATTTCAAGAGCGGCACCATACACAGTGTAGCACAGGATATTTTTTCCTGCTTGTCATGATGTGACTTAAAGGTTATGGCTTTGGTTGATGGCAGTGGTGTTTCTGAGTTCAGGCAAGTATTTCTTTTCATCTACATACTTTTAAAACTCAAGGTAGCTTCTAGCTCAGACTGCTGTAAGCATACCATTTGCCCTAAATAGTGGTTTCACGCACCCTTGTAAGTAAGACAATCTGTTCCTAGAAAAATAACGCAGGTCAATAAAGAAACAAAGACATGGCACAAAGTCTATAGAACAAAAGTCAGAAAGCTGCATTTCGGTTTCACACCTGTACAGTAAATGCATGTGACCGTCACGCTGCTCCATGAACAGGCACGCAGACCCTAAGGAGCAAGAGGCACCTTCTGCCTTGCTTCAAGAAATGACAGACAACAAGTTTAACCCACACCTGCCAAACTGTCTTCAGAAAGACAGGCAGGTGGGGAGGGGGAGACGAGCCCCAGCTCCGCTGCACCCCAACCGCGCGCCCTAATATCGCCTCCAATACAGCCACTCTGTCGCCTTCTTTTAATCTTTCTTCCGTCCTCCAGGCAGACCCTCCCCTGCGCTCCCCGGCCCCGCTCCGAGCGCGGCGCGGAGCCGTCCGCCGAGTGTCGCTTACCAGTTGCATGCCGCAGATGAAGATCAGCGTGCACCTGCCACTGCAATAACCCATGGTTTCCGAGACCCCTGCCACAGCCAGACTGTCCCGCGTCGGCCACCGTCGAGCCCCCTCCTTATCCAATCAGCGCGCGGGGCCGGCGCGGCGAACCTGGCTGCCGAGGATGGCGGGCTGCGGGCTGCGGGCCGGCGGCGTCGCGGGCGGGGCCGGCATTAGGACCGCGGGCGGCGGCCGGCGCACCTCGCGAGCGGGCCGCGGGACGGCGGCGGCGGCGGCGGCGACGGCGGGCAGCGCCCAGGGCCCGGCCCGCGCTGCGCCCCCTGGCGCGGCCGCCGCCCGCTCCTCCCGCGCCCGGCGCCGGTTCCCGCTACCGCGGCCCCAGCGGGCGGCCGGGCCGGCGCAGCGCCCCGCGCGGGTCCATGTGCGGCCGGTGGCGGCGCGGGAGCCGCGGGCTGCGCGCTCGCTCGCTCGCTCGAGGGGAGGCGGCGGGCGGGGTCCGCGCGGGGAGCGCTGCGCTCTCGGCCGGCGCGGACACGCCGGAGCCGCCCTGCGCGGGGCGTGGACGTGGGCGCGAGGGCGCCGAGGCGCGCCGGTGCTTGGCCCGACTTTGCCCTGCGGACGCTGGGCGCGCGGAGCCCCTGGGGCAGCCGCGGGCTCCGGCCGGGACGTCCCGGCGGGCGGGCTGCATTCCTGGGGAGGCGCGGCCGGGCTGCACCCGCCGCCCGCACCTCCGAGGTTCGCGCTGCGGAGCCCGCGGCTGCCACCTGCGGGCGGAGAGCGGAGCCTGCGACCTGGGCCGCGGCGCGGAGCGAGGACCAAGTTTCTCGCTTGCCCTGGAGCTGCTGGAAGCCTGGCGCCCGAGCTCTGGAGAAGACGCGAGGTCGGGAGCTGCGGGGACGCAGCCTTGGAAAGCAGCGCGGAGGACAGGGAGCTTTGAGGGAGCTAAATAGCAGGCACCTCCCCGGTCCTCTAGTAAGAGGTTAAGGCTGATGAAACTCCGCCAGGTCAATGGAAATTGGCCCTACTGAGAAAATGGCTTTTGTGTAGGGTAACTTGTGCTGGGGGCCTCAGTAAGGATCCCCAATGATTGCTTTTTATTAAAGTAAATACTATGGTTACCCAAATGGCCAAAGAGAATGAGATTGAGCCGGACACGAGCACTGAATTCTGCAGAAGTCTGTGGCTGAATTTACAGAAATGGTTTGTCAACTCTCGAAAGCAAAAACAGGATTTGACTTTTTAAATTTATGAATATGTGTGTTTTATTACTGTTCTGATAGTCTCTTTTTAAATCTTCCCATTTGTTAATGAGCGTTTCTTCTAAAAAAAAAAAAAAATGCTTTCAAGGGTCGGAGATTTAGCTCAGAGGTTCCGGCGCCTGCCTCGCAAGCGCAAGGTCCTGAGTTCGATCCCAGTAACCACGTACAACAGCGCTGGGTGTGGTGACTCACACCCACCAGCAATCAGCACCACATTCCACAGTGCCGGGCGTGGTGGCTCACGCTTGTAGTCCCAGCACTCGGGAGGCAGACAGGAGGACTGCTGAGTTCGAGGTTTGCCTGGGCTACATAGTGAGCTCAGGGCCAGCCTGAACTGCAAAGCGAGACCCTGTCTCAAAAAAAAAAAAAAAAATGCTTTCAACATTTAATGAAATTCTGAGAGCCAATATGTGCTGTGTGTTCCCCACTCAGGGCTTGACAGGCAGTAGTCGCTCTACAGCCTAAATGAGCTAGACGTATCTGGTAGCAAGTGTTTCTTGCAGCTGTTATAATTGACTTTACACACAAAGTGGGTGTCCAGCAACTCCTAGATGGCGGGTATTTTGCATCGCTGAGCAGGAAATAAAGCTGTACTGTATGCTAATGCTGAATATTGAAATAGATGCTGCCGTATTGTCAGACGCATTCTATTACATTTTTAAATTGACGAAGCGACAGTACACTTGCGTGGGTCCATCCATATTCCCGAAGTGGTTTCCTTCCATGAGCAAACCACCTTGTTAATGTCTGCGGCAGAGAAGATGTGAAGCCCCCATAGCTGACAACTCCCTCATTTGGCCACCGGCTGAGTCCTTCCTGTACGCTCCTTTTCTAAGCACTTTGGACTGTTTTCTTGACCCAGTAGGTGCTTGACTGGAAAGAAACTGATCAAACCCAGAGCTGAATAGGAAATAGTGCATAAAGACTCCAGTTTCTTCAGCCTACAGATGCTGCCTCACGTGCTGTGATCTGCACCCTGGGTATCTCCATGGTGATGGCTCCTGTGCTGTCCGTGATGGTAACCTAGGCGGGCTTGGATCTCTCCTTTCCTTGCCCTATCCCTATTGTATTTCCCTGGGATCACCTTACTGATTTGCACCATCTGCGACCTGAACACCCCAACCCAGAGCACTCGGTCACCTACACAGTTCTCAGAAGAGTGAACCATGGCTTTTATCAGTGTTGAACATTGTTGCATGTGCCTCATATCTTACCTGCAAAATTTACTTCTCATTCCTTCGCAGGAAGTCCATGAGATAGCACAACCCATGCGATAGCATTGACAAATGAAGTTACTAAAAGAGAAATTAAGTATTTTGACCAGAATCATACGAGTACCCAGTGGCAGAATTAACAAATCTGAAGGCCCTTCTGTGGAACACAAAAATCTGCTTCCGTAAACCACTGTGCCAGCCCCCCCCCCCCACAGGGATGTCACTACACTCCCCTTTCTTTGTGAAATTGTATCCAAGAATGATGGCAAATATTACTAAGGAAAACCATCATAAATTCACATCACAGCCATTACATATAGTGGGTAGTGCCTGACTCGGGAAAGCTGCCCAGGCAGAGATACAGTCCTCCTGAGGGTGCCTATGCCCTTCTCCTTCCATTTCCTGTGTCCCTGGAACCTAGTGCCTCAGTGGAAGGAGCATTAATCACAGCCCAGGGAAGCACAGGTGGTTGGGAGAAGAACATGGAGGGGAGAGATGTCTCAAATCAGAATGTTGATTCCATTTTTACCCAGAAAGGTCATAAACTATTTAGCTCTAAGTTCTGAAGGCTTTCGTTGACTAACCTGATGACATAACTATTGTTAATTGCCTTGCTTCTGTGGGGAAAATATGTTATGTATTCTCCACCTCCATCTGGCTCCCCTTGGCAGCTTGCTTTAAAGTACATCTCAAGGTTGTCTCACACCTATCGCATCTATCTTCAGGACAACTCAGGGATGCAGTGGGTGCACAGACACTGAGCAAGCTCCTCCATCTGTGCAGCATTCTGGTTGGTCCGGGCCCAAGCCCAGAGCTGGATTTTAACTGCCCTGAGCACTTTCCCTTTGAGCTTTACTCAGTGCCCCTCACAGTCCTGTAAAAGCAGTGACAGCAATTTTGCTTATTGCCACAAAGCCAGAGTTCTTGTTTGGATAATAATAGCTATAAGAAAAATGTAAGTATTTTTAAATGTTGAGAACAAATTCTTAAAAATCCTGTTCTGCCCAAAAATAATTGTCATAATTTTTGCACAAGTTAGTTTTGCAAAGATATTTTGCATGATTTAAATTTTAAACCTATTGAAATACCAGGAACATATATCAAGGTTGTTAATTATTAAACTCAAGGAGTCTCCAGACAATTTAGTTTCCTAATTCACACTGTACTATTTACCAACTCTGTAATCTTAGAGAAATGTACCTTTGTTCTTATCTATAAAATGGGAGGAAGAATGATGGATGTATTTTATAGGAGTGTTATAAATGTCAACATATGCAAAGGTTTCACAACTGCATATAAACTTAGTTACTACCTTAAGATTATTAACTCATTATGCTACATACCATAAAGCTTTAATAGCATATAAAATACCAAGTATCCCAATTACAGTGGACCCTTGCTATATAAACTCAAGTGCAATTCATTCTCTAGGTTTATAACTCAAGTTGGTCAACTGAAGCTCGGCCTTCTCCCCACAGCCTTCAAAGTCTCTTTCCTGTGCACAGCAGATCTCAGTCTCATCAGAGAGAGATCAGCTTAGGATTTCTTAATTCGCCTCACACAGAAAAGGATGAGGTCATGTTCCTTCCAGAGCTCTTTAAGGGTTGGATCTGCCTCAGACCCTCTAGAACCACAGGCAGGCAGCATACAGGCTGTAACTAAAAACTGGTTTAATTTAAAACTAAAATTCTGGAGCAACCCAAGTTGTTCATATGCTGGGCCAGCCAACACTGAAGATCCACGTGTTTCTAATTGTTCTCGTTTCTGTCAGACAGGATAATGAGCCCTAGGTGCCCACTGCCATGGTGAGAAGTGTGCTACAAAACTCGCCCTTTTTGACAAAACAGATTTTGAAATGAAGTAAAGCGAACCTTGAGAAGGTGAATATCTGGAATATCCCTGGTGGCCTGACTTCTGTATACGAGCTCCCAAAGCAGGAAGATATTCCCGGGTACAGAGGAGCAGAGGTCATGGAGGGCTGTGGCCAGGAGTTCCGCAGCACGGGGTCACGGTGAGGGGCCGACCCCACGCGCTCTGGAGGAATCCCTCCTGCCCTCAGCCCCGGAGACCCAGGCCAGACTTCTGCTGCCCCACCCAGAAGAGGACCTAGCACTCTACACCGTCTTCTTCATGGCCATGTGTTGCAGTCCTGATAGAGAACTGAGACTTGTTTCCAATGTTTCAATATTATAAATTTTATAATAAATAAATCTGTCATGTGTTTTGGTTTGTGTTATAACGTGTAATTCAAGGAAATAGAAGAAATTATAAGTCATAGTACCAGGTCTCCTCTGGCTGGTTCCATCGATTTATACCTGTGGGCAATGCACTGCCGTTTGTCCTAGGCTGGGCCCAGAATGGATACTATCACTGAAAACAATCTTTTCTCTTTTCCATTTTCATTTGGATTCCATATATGTGATGGTTATTAAACACCTGGTAAAAGTGATGAAATGAACTCTGTCCCATAGATACATCACACCGCGTTCAGCTCCTGGGATGATTCCTCTGGGAAGATCAATTCTATTTCCTAATAAAGTTATCCAGTGACAGATCTCATAGTACAGAACCATAGCAATAAAAATCCATTTATCTCTTTAACCAAACTGCTGCCCTTAAGAGAAAACTTTGAAGAGAAATTAAGCCAAAATGACAGATTATGCCATGAAAAGAACTGGAGCTGCAGTTCTGAGCGATGCCTGGGTGGCTGCTGTATTAAAAGTGGGTTATGTCCTCCGGAGCTAAATGGCTTCTCCATGTCATTTAAGTAAACGCTATGTATGACAGCAGATCGGGAGCCGGGGATCTACAAATC